>PVLD010010351.1:0-24325 GCA_004027595.1 Dinomys branickii
TTCTAAAATAAAAAAAAAAAAAAATTAATAGAAAAGGCCAGGCATGGTGGCACACACCTACAATCCCAGCACTTGGGAAGCTAAGGCAGAAGGATCATTGTGAGTTCAAGACCAGCCTCAACTACAAAGTGAGCTCAAGGCCAGTCTGAACTGCATAGTAAGACCCTGTCTCAAAAAGACAAAAAAAAATTAATGGAGAAATAAGACATTTCCATGATAAAGAACAACTAAAGAGATTTATGAAGACCAAACCAATGCTACAAAGAGTACTAAAAGATATTCTAGATAGCGATAAAAATGACCATAATTGAAGAACAATAACAGAAAGAAACAACTAGGCAGGGCAAGAAATTAAATGAGGGAAAAAGCAGGAAACCAGCAGGAGGAAAATACCATGACCAAGATAAGTCAATATATATCAGTTATAACCATCAATGTAAATGGCCTCAATTCACCAGTCAAAAACAGACTGGCAGAGTAGATCAAGAAATAAGATCCAAACTCCAGACTTGTGAGCATGCATCTTGAAAACCACTCCTGTAGTTCAGTGTTAGATCCAAGAGACTTAAGGCAGCTCCAACAGATGTCTTCTTCCAGTATGTCAGCAGGCATGAAAAAATATCAATATGCAAAGCAGCTCTGGCCATGGTGGCATGCATCTGCAGTCCCAGCACTTGGAAGGCTGGGACAAGAGGATCACTCGAGCGTAGGAGTTCACAGTCAGCCTGGACAACACATGGAGAAACTGTCTCCAAAAAAAAATTTTTTTAAACAGTGCAATTCTCTTTTACCACCTGTGTTTAATCTGGGGCAAATTCTTGAAAGGACCTAAAAATGTTCATGATTTAATATATGACTTGTAAAATGTTTAAAGACAACAAATTAATCAAAAATATTTTCTGAGTACTTACCATGTGCTAAATAATATGTAAGAAACTTTAACTGAAACATAAATAACTTTAAAGTTGAAGAAAAAGAAGAAATAAGATCCAACAATATGCTGTATACAAGAAACACATTTAGCCAGGTGTGGTGACACATACCTGTAATCCCAGAACTTGGAAGGCTGAGGCAGGAGGATTGTTGCAGGTTTGAGACCAGCCTGGGTTACAAAGTGAGCTAAAAGCCAGCCTTAACTGCATAGTGAGACCCTGTATCAAAAAGATTAAAAAAAAAACCTACACTTAATGCAAAAATAAATTCATAGACTGAAAATCAAAGGATGGAAAACAATCTTCCATGTGTTAAGAACCCAGAAAAAAAGCAGAAGTAGCTATTCTTTTTGCAGACAGTGTCAACTTCAAACTAAGAATGATCAAAAGGGATACTGCTCTGAAAAAATTGATAGCTTTCACTCTGAAATCAGGTCACTACATACTTCTTAGGGGGAAACTTCAAGAGGAAGAGATAATAATCATAAATATATATGCACCAAATACAGGAGCACACAACTATATGACAATTATTAACAGACATGAAAAATCAAATAAGCAATAACAAAATTGTAATGGGAGACCTCAAGAAATAAGCTCAGAAATAATGAAACTGAACCAAACCTGTGAACAAATGGTTAGTAGATATTTTTAGACTATTCCACCCAACATCATCAGAATACACATTCTTCTCAGATGCACATGGAAAATTCTCTAAAGTAAACCATATACTAGCCCACATAACATGATAAAGTAATTGCAAAGGAATTGAAATTATCCCATGCATAATATCTGACCATAGAGCAATGAAATTAGAAATTAATGGCAAAAGAAACCACAAAAACTCCATAAACACATGGAAATTAAATACCTTCTTAAACAACCAATGGGTCACAGATGAAATGAAGGAAAAAATTAAACAATATCTACAACTAAATGAGAATGCAGACACAACATACCAGAACATATGGGATGCAATGAAAGTAGTCCTAAGAGGCAAATTTATAGCAGTGAATTCTCACATCAGGAAAACAGAACAAGCACAAATAAAGAATCTAATGTTACACCTCAAGCTTATAGAAAAAGAAGAGCAAGACAAACCCAAAATCCACAGAAAGGAGAAAATTATAAAGATCAGAGCAGAAATTAACACAATGGGAACCAAGAAAACTATACAAAGAATTAATGAATCAAAGAGTTGGTTCTTTGAAAAAAAAATTAAGAAACCCTTAGCCAACCTTATCAAAAAAAGGAAAGAAAAGACTCAGATTCACGCATTGAGTAATGATAAGGTGAAGTCACTACAGATTCTGTGGAAGTTCAGAAAATCATCAATACCTACTTTGAAAATCTTTTCTCTCATAGGATGGAAAACACAGAAGTGGGCAGATTCCTAGATACATATGAATTATCAAAGCTGAATCAAGAATATATAAAAATTCTCAATAAGCCAATATCAGTTAATAAGTTTGAAAATATAATTAAAAACTTACCAACAAAGAGAAGCCCAGGTCCTGATGGATTCATGGCTAAATTCTATAAGACGTTTAGAGAAGATCTAATGCCAATACTCTTTAAACTCTTTAATGAAATTGAAAGGGAAGCAATACTCCCTAAATCTTCCCTGGAGGCAAGTATTATCCTGATACCAAAACCAGAGAAAGACCCAACCAAAAAAGAGAACTATAGGCCAATCTCCCTAATAAACATAGATGTAAAAATTCTAGATAAAATGCTAGCAAACAGAATTCAACAAATCATCAAAAGGATTATGTGCCATGATCAGGTGGGATTTATCCCAGGAATGCAGAGATGGTTCAACATACACAAATCAATAAATATAATATACCATTTCAACAGTGCCAGAGACAAAAATCACATGATCATCTCAATAGATGCAGAAAAGGTTTTGATAAAGTCCAGCATTCATTCATGATTAAAAAAAAAAACTTACAGAAAATTGGAATAGTGGTCTTTATCTCAATCTGATAAAAATCCATCTATGACAAACCAATGGCCAACATCACACTAAATGGACAAAAGCTGAAAGCTTTCACTCTAAAATCAGGAACAAGACAAGGATGTCCACTATCACCACTCCTTTTCAGCATAGTTCTAGAAATATTAGCCAGAGCAATTAGATAAGAGACAATAATAAAAGGAATAAAGAAAGAAAGAAGTTAAATTATCATTATTCACAGAAGATGTGATACTTTACATAGAAGACCCTAAAAACTCCACCAAAAGACCCCTAGTGTTAATAACCAAATTCAGTTGCATGGCTGGATACAAAGTCAGTTCTCAAAAGTCAATAGCATTCTTGTACACAAATAACAAACACACTGAGAGAGAAATTAGGAAAACCACACCCTTCACAATAGCATCCAAAACAATGAAATCCTTAGGAATCACTATAACAAAGGAAGTAAAAAAAAGTACTGAAAATTATAGTACTCTGAAAAAGGAGATTAAAGAGGATATCAGAAAATGGAAAGATATCCCTTGCTCATGGATAGAAAGAACCAACATAGTGAAAATGTCCATACTCCCAAAATTGTTATACAGCTAAACTTAAGTCAAAATGGATCAAAGATTTAAATATTGATGCAGAAACACTAAATCTACTGGAAGAGAAAGTAGGCTGAAATCTTGAAGACTTGGGGGTAGGCGCAGTCTTCATGAAGAAAATCCAAACTGCATGGAAAACACTTCAAAGAATCAACAACTGGGATCTCATCCTATTAAAAAGTTTTTGAACTTCAAAAGAAATAACCAGTAGAGGGAAAAGACAAACCACAGAGTGGGAAAACATTTTTGTTAACTGTCCTTCAGACAAGGGACTTATATCTAGAACATATCAAGCACTGAGAAAAAAAAAGAATTGAAAGAACTCATATCCCCCAAATTCAAAGACGCAATCCAAAAATGTGTATCTGAGATGAATACATATTTCCCAGATGAAGAAATACAAACGGCAAATAAATATCTGAAAAAATGTTCATCATTGGTCATTCAAGAAACGCAAATTAAAACAACACTGAGATTTCATCTCACCCCAGTAAGAATGGCTACCATCAAGAAATCAAACAACAATCACTGGAGGGGCTGTGGGGAAAAAAGAAATCTCCGCTGTTGGTGGCAATGTATGCTGGTGCAGCTATGTTAAAAATCAGTCTGGAGATTCCTTAAAAAATTAGGATTAGAGGTCCCTTTAACCCAGCCATTCCCCTTCTGGATATTTTCCCAGAAGAGTTAAAAACATCATACCACAGCGATATATGGGCGCCCATGTTTATAGCAGCACAATATGTCACAGCAAAATCTTGGAAACAACCCAAATGTCCATCAACTGAGGAATGGATAAGAAAAATGTAGTATTTTTATATGATGGATTACTACTCAGCTATAAAGAAAGACAAACTCGAGGCTTTTATAGGTAAATGGATGCAGCTAGAGACCATACTCATAAGTGAAATAAATCAGACCCGAGTGAGTAAACACCATATTGTCTCCCTAGTGTAAGAACCTGAAAGAGTGAATAAAACTGAAAGGTACAATAGGTATTATGAAAGGGACAGAAACTGTTCAATAGGAAAGAACAACTGTGATGAGGGAAAGAAGAAAGGAAAGAAAGAAAGAAGGAAGGGACATACACACACACACACACACACACACATACACACAAGATAGCTAGGATAATTGTACTATTAATTTCTACTGGATTATTGAAAGGAACAGTTAATGTCTAATTGTTTAATCAATCTTGCATACCTATACCTGGTAATCTGAGCAACTATTTTAAAGATAACAATAAATAATACAACAACCATTGTTGATTTCCTATCATCTTGCTTTGAAATTCTGTTTCATTCTTACAGTTTTTGTTCTTTTCTCTTTAAAATAAAAAAAGACAAGCATACATTTAAAAGATTCTTTGAAAGACAAAAAGAAACACATGTATAAAAGTATTGAAACTTTAGCCTCAGGAGGTTTCAAGCAACTTTTTATTCTCTTCTAATTTTCAGTGACTACTTGATTAATTGTGTTAACTTGAGAAATTTAGAAGTTTAAGTAGATTGGCTCAACAATTCTACATCCTAGGGAGTAGAGGACCCACCATCAGGCAGCTCATCACCTGGATGGTGTATAGGGGAAATGAGAAAGGACAGACTGGCTTCTGTTTGGAGGAGCTCCAGTCTTTGCCTGAAGCTTGCATGTCACTTCCTGATTTCCAACACAGTCTGCAGCTTCCGCCTTGGGTCCTTCAGCTTCCGACATCGATTCTTCAGCCTTCTGGTGCAGACCCATCACCTCCTGAGGGGACTCAAAGGGGAGCCTGCAGTGAGCTCCAGACCTTGGGCTGAATCCTCCAGTCTCCAGGGTGCAGACACCCTCTGCACACTTCCACATCCAACACTGTGGCTGACCATTGTAAGCCAACCTTGTATTTCCTTATATATTTGTGTATCTTGTGTTATATCTATTTTTCTAGTAAAACTAGAGATACACTACTCCATCTTAATGTTCATCATTTTTTAAGAAGTAACAAAATAAACCTGCCCGTAGGAGAGAAGAAAAAGCCAGAAATAGATCTTTGCCAAAAATCTTTCTGCAAGCAAATGTCCCAAACAAATTTGAAAGCCTCTTTGTAACTAGATTTATTTCTCTAAGCACATTTAATTCTTCAGTGTGCCAGAGAAAATTTCCAAAATGACTGTTCTTTTCGGTCACCATCGTTATTGGAAGAAGCCTGCATAGCAGCCACCCCACCTTGCATCTGCATTCTCTGCCAGCTACTGTACGACCTTCTTGAGTCCCGCACATGCAGCAGCAGCCTATTGAAATAGGTACTTTGAGTCCCCTACTCACAGTGAGACTTGGAAGGCCCAGAAATGGCTCATCTGTGAGGGCTCCAGAGCAGGTGGCCATGGGCTAGCCACAGAGGGGACACGGCCGGGACATGGAGGAGATTCGGTCAGGACTCAGAAGGGACATGGTCAGAATTCAGAAGGGACAGAGCCAGGACATAGAAGGGACTTGGTCAGGACTCGGGAGGGACACAGTCAGCACATGAAAGGGCAAAGGTCACAGGGAGGACAAGCCAAGACTCAGAAGGGAAAGAACAGAGAAAGTCATTTTAAAGGGGTACAAAATTATTCCTCTCCCTTACCCCTCCCCACCAGAACCCAGCACACCTCAAGCCTTACATTGGAACAATGGTTTTCCTGTTAAGAGAACTACACAGGGGCAGCGTGGTGCTGTGGCAAGTGTGACCCTTTAAGTTGTGTGGGTCAGAACCTGGATTCTGCAGTGCAGTCTCTTGAGGGTCAAGCCTAGTGGGCATACTGGGTCAGGGGTGGACCCTGCTCCAGCACCTGGTGACCACCTGGAGATTGATCTGTACAAGTGAGTTACTCAATCTCCCATGTCTGGTGTGAGTTGAAGCAGGGCAAGGCCTCAGCAGATTGGCCCTGGTCTTGGGCCTCCCAGAACCAAGAGCCAAAACAAACCTCTTCATAAACCACCAGTCCCGTGGAGTTCTAGCCACAAAATAGACTACAAGATGAAGGGAGTGAGCAAGCCAATGCTTGCCTAGGTCGGATTCCCCCAAGTCACTCCTGAGACACTGGCGAGCACCGATTCCCAAGAATAGGCCCCAGAGAGCAGCACAAGCCATTTCAGGGGTGTCATGGAGACCCTGCTTTGGACCGTGGACCAGGAAAGCCGTCGTGGGGTCTCAGGATCAGGATGTGAGCCCAGGGCTGGCCTCCCACGGCATGACTGAGGCAACAGCAGTGGGGGCAGGGAGTGGCTGTGGTGCCCGGGCCTGTGCAGCCCCACAACCTCAGGAGCAGGCTGGGTGTCCTCAAAGTGGCAGCAGCTGGACCGAATGGCTCAAGGGATCCAGGGCACCTGGCTGAGTCTACATAACACCGTCCAAGATAGCAGCAGCTGGCTCAGTGCAGATCCTGGCCCTGGGGCCAGGGGGTTGCTGGATCAGGACAGTGAGCTGCTGCTGCCCTAGCTGCACTGAAATCCAGCTCAGTAGGAGGTGGACTGACATAGGCAGCTCCAGCCTCAGACCTGGCCTGAAGCCCAGCCAAGATGCCAGGGAGGAAAGAGCTCCCCTCCATCCACCTTCCTGACAGAATCCTCCCACAGCCCAGCTGGGATCTTTCCTTGGAAAAGCAGCTGGCAAACAGGAGGGCGGGGTCTTTAGTCAGCTTGGATGCCTGGGCCACTGGCACCATGAGTCCAAGTCCGCAGCTTCTGGGACCCTGCTAGCGAGCTATCACCTACTGATCTCCCTCCCCAGCCTCCTGCCCCTGCGGCAGGCACTGCAAGGCCCAGGCCCCCAGACCTGGTCTCCACAGACCCCAGCCCCACTCCATACCCAAGGGTGCTGATCACCCACCAGGCATCGCAAGGTCCTCTACATCCTTTGTTTTGTCCCTTTGATCAGCACCTCCTTTCACCCAAACAGCCTGGCTATCTCTAGTTTTTTGTGTTTTGTTTTGTGTTTTTGTACCCGAATCAAACTTGGGACCTTGCACTTGCCAGGCAGAGCTTGTGCCCCTGAGCTATATAGCCCCAGCCCTATCTCCAGTTTATAACCAAAGAACAGCAAAGCTCTGTGCATCGAAAGGACAGATGGGCATCATGGCCCTACAGCTGGGCAGGACTGAGCAGCTTCCATGCTCATGTCGGGAACTGGTCCCACCATGTGATGGCAGTAGCTAACATCACCCAGGTGTCACACACACGGGGCATGGGTGCTTCCTGCTCCTCAGGTGCCTTCACGGGTCACCTGTCCTCATAGTGACCGGCAACCTTGGGGCTGAGTTTGTTGGATCCACCATCTCCACAGGAGGCCTCCTCTGTGACTGGTGTGGCTGAGAAGCGACAGGGAGGGTCACATTGGGTCTCACTGCCTCCCTGTGGCTCCCCACATCCAGCTCATTCACCCCAGGGCTCTGTACTTTTCCCTGTGCCTAGGAAGGAAAGAAGAAGGGATGACAGGGACCACACATAATAGCTACATGCCACATGTGACCATCACTCTGAGTTGCTATAATGAGATGCCTGAATAACTGGGGCTTGCTAATTTATGGAGAGAGGGCTCCATCTTGTCCCGGTTCAAGGATATGACCCAGGTATCTGCTTGGCCTCAGGTGAGGACCTGGTGCTACGTCACCTCATGGGTTGCCATTACACAGGTGACTGTGCATAGAGGTGAGTGGATGCATGCAGAAGCACAATGTCAAGGCAACCGTACCCTATAACACCCACCCTGAGCCAACTCAGAGACCTAGTGCACACTCAGAGACCTAGCCCCATCTGTGAGAAGCACATCTATCCCTTCCTGAGTGGAGCCCTACACACGACCTCAGTGTTTCTTAAAAGCCCCATTGTCCTTCAACACCATTACACTGAGAATCAGATTTCAGCACAAGCACTGGTGGGGACAAGCCATACACAAACCACCTCCCCAGGAAGGAAGGGAGGGTCTGATCACCAGAGCATTTGAAAGGTCTGTCACATCATGGAGGACTAGTTTCCCCAAATAAAGCCTTACAAAGACCCTGAAACCAGGAGTTTCTCTCCCATGAGTAGGAAGGAGTAGCCCTCACAGCACTCTTTTCACCCCTCTTGAAGGGCCTATGCTTACTTAGCCTTTGTCTCTGCAGCAGGGGCTCAGTCTAGCAGCCCGGTCTAGCCCCACCCTCCTGTCCATGTGCAGCAAAGCTCAGGGCCCCTGGTTGAGACAGCACTGTGGACAAGTGCAGCCTGGACTCTCTTCAGATACTACAGCTCCTGAACTGACCCACAGCAGTTTTTAAAGGACAGCAGAGTGGGTGAGGTCAGCCCCTTGAGGACTTCAAACAGTCCTCTGCAATGCAGGCGCCGGCTCTGTTGAAGTGTGTTGGTACAGAGCGAGGAATGGGAATATTGCACTACATCCATATCTTGAGACCCCTTTGAAGTCCTCATTACTCCCTAAAAATATTTAGAAGTTCAATTGAACTTAGCACATGTCAGGCGGAAACACTTGATAACAAGGGTCAGGATGTTAAAAGAAAGGAATTAATCTGTATTCATTAAAAGGATGCCAAAGTGACCTTTCAACTGCATCAAAGTCCTCCCACCCATACTTTCACACTCGCCTCTGGCCCACTCCAGCCTCAAGAATGCCCCTCCTCCCTTTGTCCCCTCTCTGGCCAAGGGTAGGAGATCTGTGCATAGAAAGTCAAACTCCCTGCTGGCTCAGCCACCAGCACCCTCTTCCTGCCAGGCAGCCCTGGACCCTGTGGACTCCTTTGGGCAGGTGTGCTGGTCAGCTCCCCAGCTCTGGGATCATGTACCTGAGAGGTTTACTGTGGCTCATGGTCTCAGGGCCTTCAGTCCATGGTCAGTGGTGCCATTGTTAGGGGCCATGGTGAGGCAGGAGTTGGTGGGGAAGTGCAGCAGAGCAGGGCTGCTTGCCTTATGGCCACCAGAAGTAGAGAAGGAACAGAGCCACATGGCAGGGTCAGAGACCAGGTGACCCAGGGTCACCCTGTGCGCCCCTCCCTCCACTTGGGCTCCGTCTCCTGTTTCTGTCACCTCCCAACACGGCCACTAAGGCATCAACTCTTCAATGGATTAACCCACTGGTAAATTTAGTGTTCTCTTGACCTGATCCCCTTCTCAAAACTCACCTATGATCAATGAGGATTTGGGGGATATTTTAGCATTGATCCTCCTTCTGGCTGGGAGTCCCCACTAGCCTCTGGACACCTCCCTGCCACATGCAGAGGGAGGACACCCAGCCTGCACCCTGCACCTGTCCCTCTTGGATGTCACAGACATGCATCAGCAAAGAATCCCACTCTGGTTCAGTGAGATTCTAGGTCAAGTTTTACTTGAAGGGTGGGAAATGCGAAGGAGCCTTTCTGAGGCCTCTCCCCAAGGAAAAGCCCTGGAGTTGGCCAGCACACATCCCTGCAGGAGATGGTCCAGGTCCCCGCCTCCCACAAGGCAGTGCCCGAACCTCGCAAGCTGAGGGCATTGGGTTGCTGGGTCCTGCTGCATCCAAGGAGCATCACCAGGGGCTCAGAAGAGGTGGAGAGGAGGGGGTGGGAGCCTGCTCTGCAGTGTCCCTCCCCAGGGAGCCATTTGGGCTGGGAAAGAGGGTCAGTGATGCAAGACCTCAGTGAATGAGGTCCAGTTCCAAGAAGTCCTTGGCAAGAGTCAGCGTGGCTCGCTAACCCCCAGGGCACACCATTGTTCAGTGAGGAAACCAGCTGTCCCTCACTCACCAAGCTACCCAGCCCTGGACTCTCTGGAAATGAGGATGTGTTCAGCAACACTGGCCTCTTTCCCACCTAAGTTTTGGTTTCTGTTTGAGGTAGCTGAGTCCAGTGTAGCCTGTCCAGTGACAGGGGACCTCAGTGGGGACTTTGTTGAAGAATGAAGAGTCCACCAGACCAGAAGGCATCCACGGAGGACAGGAGCAAACACCACTAACAGGGAGAGCTCACCCTGTCATGCTGAATGACAGCCCATCCTCCCAAGGCAAGAGTTGGTGGCTCAAGAGGGTTTCATCCAGGGGCTGGTGAGTTGGCATCCCCTGGAATGGTGCACAGTGTAACACTCAGGACCAACTTGCTTCTGGACTTCCAGCCGCAGCTGGCTGCAGGTCACTGGAACCTCAGAAAGTGCCCCTGTGGCTCACAGAGGAGCCCCCACCATTCTTCACCCATGCCCTCCTCACAGACGGCAGGCTGTTCCCAGTCTAGGGCTGTGAGGAACCCATCTGCTGTGAACATCTACATATAACTCCTTTGTGGACATGTTCTCATTTTTCTTAGCTGAATTGTTTGGTCCTTGTAGCAGTGATTACTTATTCAAGAAACAGATTTAATGCAAGATACACAAATAGATAAGAATTTATGAGATTGGTTGACAGTGGCCACCCAGAGTCAGGATGGAAGAGTGCAAAAGGACTATCTGCGCGATGGAAGGATCCAGTCAAAGGCCTGGAGCTCAGTGTAGTGCTCTGTGCGAGTCCGTGTCAGGATGAAGGGTCATTGCTGGAAACTGAGAAGTCTGCGGTGGAAGCCAAGAGACAGCTCAAAGGTGGAGGTGAAGGCCGGAGCTCCTCTGAAGAAGCAGAAGCAGCCTTCCTTCTTCCTTTCCCTTTTATTCCATTCAGGCAGCAAGCCTACTGGCTGCCCAGGTTAGGTCTTGTCTTCAGTAAATCCCCTGAGCCACACCCAGAATTACACTAACCCAATTTAGTTAAGCATTTCTTACTCAAATTGACACAGTCAGTTAACTATCACAGTTTTAAAGTAGATATATGCTCACCTTGCTTAGAAACCACTAATGGTTTTCGAAGTGGGATCCTCACCATACCTGCTGTGGCTGTTCCTCTTCAACCCAGCTGTCCCAGTGAACACGCAGGGTCATTGATTAGGATTTTAATTGGCATTTCTGATGCCCAGAGAAAGTGGACCTCTTTCTGCACTGATTGATGCTTCTCGTGGTCTTTATAAGTACTTTCAAAAGCCCCTGAGAAGTTTGGGGCTTATGTACTAGTGTCCAGAGGTTGCCATGGCAGCTTCCATGCCCCCCAGGCCCCCATCCCAGGCTCCTGGGTCAGGACCAGCAGACCTGCACCCCTCAGCCTCAATGTCAAGGGCTTTGTCAATGAGAAACTCTCGCCCAGAGGGATTCTTGTGCTGATTTCATCATGGTGGGAAAGGGGCATTCAGGAGCCAGGGCAGGAGACAGAAAAGCCGCATTTGAGCAGCCACACCCTGCGCTGTGGGGAGACAATGGGACAGGTTCAGGTGGCCTCACCACCTCCACTCCCACATCTGTGGCTCCAGACCTGCATGGCTTTGACCTCACTGAAGCAGAGAAGACACCAAGATGCTTGGAGCACTGGCCAGGGCCGGAGATGAGGGCTGGGAGCGGGGGCCTGGAGCTCGTAGCCCCTCCTCCCCGGCTGGGCACGATGGCAGGCAGGAGACCATGCTCAGAGCATACTGGGCCCTCTCTAGGAGCTCCCCAAAGCCTGGCAGGTCTGCATAGAGTCAAGGTTTCCTCAGGAGAAAGTGACACCACCGTGGGGTCCACACAGTGCTAGGGTCACCCCATGGCCTGGCATCCCATTCTCCACATGGAGCCCTCTGATAAGTCCTGGGATGAGAGCCCAGTGGTCCCTGTCCCGGCAGAGTTTGGGCGTGGTGACTCGGGAGATGACAGTACGCACAGAGGAAAAGGCTCTTTGTCCCAGGGATGTGAATCTTGGAAGCAGGGACAGAGCTCAGAGCCAAAGTGCTGAGGTCAGCCACTCGTTGTCCCAGGGGCACTGGCCACCAGGCCATAGCCAGGGCCCAGGTTCTGAGGGCACAGTCAGGAAGGGTGGACCCCTGATGTGCAGGAAGGATCCAGACCCTGGGCTGCAGACAGCAGCAAGCTCACTTGGCACTATAGCACTGACCAGTGACAGCATCCAGAGGCCAGCCAGGCTTGGGGAAACTGTGGCTTCCCCCCTGGCAAGCAGTTAGCTCTGGAAACCCTGCTGAGGAGAAGTAACAGTGATGACCACAGTGAAAGCTACCAACACAACCCAACAGGGAGGTGTGTCTGAGTGCAACACTGAACTCAAGGGGGGCAGTGAATGTGAAGAGCATGGGCAGGCTGACAGTGGACCGTGAGGAGCCACAACACAGAGCTGGTCTTGTCTGCGTGTGTAAGTGTACCATGCACAGTGCTCCTGGGAGCTGTGCCTGTGTAGGCAAACACATGTGCATGCATCCCATGAGCAGTGCAGCTCTGGAGTTTTCCAGGGCAGCTTCTGCTATCTGCTGCAGCCCCAGGGTTCTACACCAGGGCAGCATCTCCAATGTCAACCTGGGGTAGCCTGGAGGATGCAGGTACCCTATTGTACTTTTACTTTGAGAGAAGTTGTGCCAACCATATTTCTCTGGGTCAAAAACTCTCCTAGGTTTGCAAGTGTTGCTCAGTGGGAAATCCCCGGCTTGGCACACATGAGGCCCTGGGCTCCACCAGCACCGGGAAAACAAATCTCCCAGCTCACTGTGTCAGAGGTGTTGACACTTTCTTAGACATTTCTCCAGGGCAAGACGCTGGTCTCAACCAACAGCCTCTCATGTACCTGATGTAAAATGATACCTAAATCACACAGAATGCTTAGGACTTAAATATATACACTCTTCCTGGGTATCTCCAGAGACCCTGTCCACCTGGGTTGGCACATGCATGGGGTTGGTACGCACTGAAGCTCATCATCTCTAAGAGCTCAGAATCGTGTCCCCAGCCCCATACATTCTGTCCCCGGGAAAACAGCCACTACTCTGTGTGAACCCCACCCCCATGCGGTGTGACAACATCTGTTTATTACTAACTCAAAGCTCCTAGTGGACCAAGCTCAGTTGGGCAGTTCTTACTCAGAGCCACTCAGGACTCTGGAGTTGGGCAGTGGCTGCGGCTGGTGTAGGTTCAGCCAGGCTGAACTTCCATGGTGTCCATTTGGAGCTGAATGGTGTCCCCAGTCCCAAAATGTAAATGCGAAAACCCCAACACTCAGGCCTTCACATGCGGCCTATTTGGAAATGAGCTTGCTGCAGATGTCACAGCTAAGATGGGCTCACTCTGGAGTAGGGAGGTCCTGCTCCAGCATGGCTGGGGTCCTCATACAGAGGGGAAGCAACATCATGGAAGATGGAGGCTGAGGTTGCAGTGAGGCAGCAGAAGCCGAAGGACATCCAGGGTTCCAGAGCACCACCCACAGGGGCCTAGCCTGGGGACATTCAGTGCCTGAGCCCTCAGAAGGAACCAGCTCTGCGAGACCCAGCCTTGAATGGAGGCCCCAGGTCTGGGACACCACATTTTGCTGCATCTGAGCCACCGGTCGTCCTGCTTCTCCACAGTTACCTTAGAAGAGAAGACTATCTTACATCCACACAAGGGACAGTGAGGGAGCTTGAAGGAGACAGGAAGTCACAGCTAAGACGGTAACGGCCGACCATGTCTTAGTCACCTCCTTGGTGCTGAGATGCAGTACCTGACCCCACAGCTCAGAAGGGGGAGGTTTATTCTGGCTCACACGTCCGTGTCTGGGAGGCTCCATCACAGAAACAGCGCCACAGATGGGCCTGGAAGAGGCTAGCGGCTCCCGTCCCCCTGTGTGTCCCTGTGGCTGTGAGCGAGGCAGAACCTGAGCTCTGGGGAGCCCTATTCGCCATCCACAGCACACTGTCGCCTTTTGCTCCACTCCATGCTGTGGATTTCCTGGCCCAGGCACAGGTTTGGAAGTTGACAGGGCCTCGGGTGCCCAGATTCCCCACTCAGAAGATGGGTGACATTGAGTGATGGCATATGCTCTCTGAGTCTTGTGCTGTGACCTTACAAACAGAGATACAGCCTCTGTTGTAAGGTTGTCAAAAGAATGAAAAGACAGAATGGTAGACACCCTACCCCCACCCCCCGCTGTCTGACACATTCAAATGTCCCATATGCAGAAGTGAATCATTATTTCAGAGGGCTGAGACTTCTTGCTTTATTACAAAGCTGAGCACCTACTGGGCAACAAAAGGGTACATAGGTCAAAGAATACGGGAAAACTGGGGATGTAAACCAGCCCCATTGAGCAACAGGGTCACAGGGGGCACCCTTCCTCCCACACACACAGATTCAACCAACCTCAGATCCAAAATAGGCAGGAAAAATGACTTTGTACTGAAAATACACAAACGCTTTCCTTGTCACAGCTCCCCAAACAACAGAGGGTGACAGCCACTTACTCGCCACTTGCCGTGCACTCTCTGTCCTCCATCACGTGGAGGGGTTTACAGGACTCGGGGGGATACATGTGGATTCCATACAAACCCTTCATCGCTTTCTCCAGGGCCTTGGCATCCGCCACGGGCCTGGAACTGATCTGAGGCTCCAGTGGACAGCAGTCTATTTCAGTCAGTTTTGCTGTCCGGTTTTACAAAGTTGCAGGTGGACAAACAGAAGAGATGGGAAGTGCAAGAGACATGCGCACCAAGCGCCCTTCCCCTAAGACCTGTGTGCACGCGGCCCCTTCCCCTGACTGCTCTGAGGACCTACAGCCAGCATCAGCGTTTCAGACCAGACCACTCCCACCAGGCAGGGCTATATCCCATGGTACAGGATGGTCGTGGCTTAAAGCCCCAGGCTGGGGACATATCATGCCATACTCCAGCCCGAGTCTCCCTTGGCTCTCCTGGGAAAGGGCCTTGCCTCCCCACTGGCCAGGCCTGGCCTCCACGCTCCCCAGCTTGGGTGCCATCTCTCACCCCTGGAGCCCTTGCTGGGAATTAGCTCATCTATACTCTACGTTTGACCTCGTGACTCTGATCATAAACACAGAGCAGGGTCCCCACAGCTGGTGCCAATTGTCCAGCCACCTCCCACCCCCACCTGGCTTAGAGGATTCTCCCATCCAGCAAGCACACTCGTGCATGCTTCCTCCTCATAGGGCATGCCAGGCAGGAACCTGACCCTGTTCTCCTCTCCATGGGCATCCCCTCCCTACCCCTGTGTTCGGTCCTGCTATGTTCCCTGGCCACTGCGACCTCTTCCCTGAACGCCTTCAAATGCAGCAAACTACCCCAGACCAGTTGTAACACCACACTGTCCTGCCCATCTCTCGGACCTATGTCCCACAGCCTCAGGGCAGGTGCCCCCAGGGACCACTGCATGAGCCTCAATCTTCCACAAGATCAGGAACTGCCCACCTTGGCCGTTGGCCTAAAACACCCTTTCCCTCCCCATCTTTCAGGTCCTGGCTTCAACATCCAGGGGTCACCTTCCGCCAGCCCCACAGCAAAGACCTCTTGAGTGTTTCCTTATGACCCATGTTTACAGGTATGGCAGCAATCTGTCTCCCCCTCCCACAGCTCTTCCCCATGGCACACATGTACCCTGTGTTCTCCATTGTCTCTGTGCATGCTGTGAGTGGGGTGGGTGCCCTGTTTCCACCACCCAAGGATGAGGCCATTACTCTAGTGGATACTCTGTTGGTGACCAGACAAGTGGACAAGTGACCAAGCGAGATGCTATCAAGACTTGGGCAGTAACCTAAATGCTGGGGCTGGGTGTAGCTGGGTGCATGTGTGCAGTCCTGGGTTTACTCCCCAGCCCTCGGCAAACACCTGCTTTAATCCTTCATCTGAGAGGGTGGGAAACAATGCCAAGGGTCATCAACCCAAGGCCCCCTGCTGTGAGGGATCCCACAGGGACAGTGACAAATAGGACAGAAGTCAGAGACTGGTTATCACTGGCTCAGAGCCACCTTTTCTCTGCACCCTGTGGCTAGAGACCTTCTGATGAAGGGTGAAGTACTGACACCTAAGCTACACCAGCAGCCCCTGGGCTGTGCCTCAGAGGCTGGGTGACAGCTGCTCTATTCGCAGGAGGAAGTATAGCTAGGGCCCACACTGGAGCCTGCGTGGTTTTGGCCGCCTCAAGTAAACACAGCCATGGAATGGGGCCTTACGGGTGTCACTGAGCTGACAGTAAGCAGGTGGCCCCGTCACCAGCATTCTGACGCCACCACCTGCTGCTCCATTGCTGAGGCCGAGGAAGCCGAGGGTTTGCTGTGTTTTTCCCTGGGGTTAGAAGGTGAGCATGGAGAGAGAAATCAGGGAGTTCTTTACAAAAGTGTCAGACTCTCGAAACAAGCCTCAAGGGAAAAGAAGAGGTTTATCTGCCTTTTGTTTTTAGAAGTAGAGAAATAATAACAGGCACAAGTGAGAGTCCCCACCTGCCATTGAAGACAGGTGACCAGACGGTTCTCAAAGATGGCCTTGTTCACTCGTCCCCAAAGCAGTGAGCCCTCCGTGAGGCTGCTGGTGAGTAAAGAAGCAAATGCAACACAGCAGGAATGAGAGTGACCACGTGGGCTGCAGCAGTCAGACGGGCATGGAGGGTGTGGCAAGGGGCAGCTGGGAAGAGGAGAGTGCTCCAGAGCAAAGGGTAGAGAATGGGGTGACAGTGTGATGGGGGGATGGGGTGACAGGGTCTGGGGTGCTCCCTTCCCCACTGTTCCAGCCTGGCACCCACACCCTCAGATGCAGGGTTCTTCCTGCAGGTGCCTGGGCAAGATGCCAGTGCCAGACACCACTGCCATAGGAACTCTGGGGCAGAAGATGCTCATGGTTTTTGGCGAATTCTCAGGAAGATGTGTTTTATTTCATCATTCCTTTCCATTTCCCAAAGACCAGGGGAGATCAGGAAAGCCATCCTTCGCCGCCTATCGCCACCACCCCACATCCTTTAGAACGAATCCCTGTGGGCCCCAGCCAGCTTGGAGAAGGAAGGGTGACCGGATGTGGTCTCCCTCCAGGCACCCCAGAGAAACAGCCCCTGCCGGCCATGGCTGCACCTCCCCCCAGCGCTGGCCCTCCCAGCCTCCTGCACAGGGGCACTGCGTCCTGGAAGGCTGTGAGACCCCAGCCCATTCCTCTTCCTCTTTCCAGTTTCCGGCTGTGTGGTATGCATTCTCCCCCCTCACCCCACACCTTGTCTGCTCTCTCAGCATTGCTTCCTGCACAAACCCCAGGGCCCTGAAAGCAATGGGTCTGCACAACATGGACTGGGATCTCTGAAATTCAGCAGGATGGACTAGTGTCATTGTGCCTTCATGTTGCCAGGCAGCTGTCACAGTGACAGGCTGCTAAGATAGGCCTCTCCACAAAGACCATCTGTGGTGCCCTTCTCAGCTGTCTTGTGCTGCCTACTGAACCAGCCCCATGGTTTGTGGCTCTGGTAATAAGGATTTACGGATTCTCACACCGGGGAGACGCCTCTTGGCACTCTCGTGGCTGTACTCTCAGGACTACAGGACCAAGACAGCCTCGAGCACAGGACTGGGGAGAGGCCAGGCTCAGGGTGTCAGAGTAGAGTTCTGCCAGGGCTGCGAAGGTTCCAGGGCTTGTGCTCCACCACACCTTCCATGCTTAGCTGAGGGATGCACAGGCCAGGCCAAGCCAGGCCGGGAGGGAGAAGCGAGGGGACAACAGGGTCACAGGAAGGAGGATGCACCAGGTCAAGATCATTACAATACCGGGGGGTTAGGTAGAGCACAAAGGTAACTCAGTGTGCGGCAGGTTGAATTCTGCTGGAAGTTTCAAGGGAGATGGCTATTCCCCCAAGAGCACCTATACCCCAGGCTTGGCCTGGCCTGTGCATCCCTCAGCTAAGCATGGAGGGTGTGGTGGAGCACAAGCCCTGGAACCTTCGCAACCCTGGCAGAACTCTACTCTGAGGCCCTCTGGCCACATGCCTCAGGGCCCTGTATAGGTGCTACCGTCACACTCCTATGGGAATGCCCATCGGGCCTCTCCCACATCCTTCACCTGCAGGGTGACACCCCCAACCAGGCACTCAGGCCTGACAACCCTGCTGTCAGTCGGTGAACACAGCTGCAAGACACACATTCATGCTCCTGGCCTTGCTTTGGGGCAAGGGTCAGGTATCTGTTCCTGCTCCAAGAGAATGAGATCCTCCCAGCAGCCCCCATAACCCTGGCCACCCCGCAAACCAGCTGTTCTCTGTGGACCGAAGTCCCCCTGGCTTTCTGTGCAGGCTCACTAGTTCCTACTGGCAGAAGATCTGTCCCCTTGCTTTCTATTACCTATCTTTTATTTTGCTCTTTATTTACACTTTGGGCTGCTCATATAAGAGAAACCATGTGCTATTTAAACTCCTGTGTCTGACTTATTTCGCTTACATTACGGTCTCAAGGTGCATCCATTTTCCTATGAACAACTCAAGTTAATCCTTGTTTACGGCAGAGTAGTACCCCTCTGTGTATAAAAACCACATTTTCTGTGTTCACTTACCTCTTAGTGGACATGTAGGCTGCTTGCAAGATTTAGTGACTGTAACTTGTGCTGTTATAAATGTGGGTGTGCCTGGATCACTGTGACAGGGTGTCTTTCACTCTTTCGGGAAGGTGCCCCAGCCACACTCTCACTCAGGACCCAGACCGGTGCTGCAGGTGCCGGCACCCGGTGCGCTTCCGGGGCCCCACCCACGTTCCTACACACACACACACACACACACACACACACACACACACACCCGCTCTGCCGCTTGCCCCATCCTGTCCTCTGCTCTGCTGCTGCCACCCGGGGCCCTGGGAGCAGAAAGTGCTCCCTGGAGGAAGGTGTCCCATGGAGCTAGATGGCGCTCTGACTCCAAGGTCCAGCCTGGGTCACTCTTTATCGCCACCGCCTGTGGTCTGCACTCGGACATCTCCTTGCCTAGAGGAGACCAGCCCAGGGGCTGCTCAGGCCTGCGCAGTGCGACCTCCTCCCCAGTCTGACACAACAGGGTGAAGGGGGCGTGACGGCGACAGCGTGCTTTGTGGACCTTCGGGATGTCAGAGATACAGATTGCGAGCCCACCTAGAGTGCGACACTCTGCCCCAGGACCGCACACTGTAGCGTGGGAGTCGTGCCGAGGATTCAGGGCCAGGGGCTGTGTGTTCACAAAACCTGCCCCGTGGTCTTGCAGAAGATGAGAGAACTCAGGGGACACTGAGACCATCCAAGCAAGATGCCAGGGACAGAGCTGGGCGAGGGCTCGGGGAAGGCGGAGGGGCGGAGCAAGGCAGCTGCGAGCAGGGGCTGGGCCAACCCGAGAGCTCTGGGGCTAGGCCTATGCCCTGGGGTGCTCGGGAGCACACCGTCGCCATCCACTCGCACAGCAGCCTCCACTCAGAGGCTGTGCGACTTGTCCGGGACAACCAGCGGCTGCTAACTCACTGACCACCAACAGGCCCTGCTCCAAATGGAGATTCGGGTGGCCCAGGCTGATCACCAGGTCAGCAGCGTGTCCCCTCAGGGCCTGGTGCACTGGTTTGTGTAGCTTTGCTTTTGCCTAAGCAAAGTTTACAGGAAAATCCTACAGGAGACTGGTGGCGGAGTCTAGGGACAGGAAGGAGGGAGTGTGACCGAGGCTGCTGCTCTGGGCCTGAAGGACTAGAAGATAGAGGTAGGATTTAACGGAAATGGCTGCCCTCTGCTTCTCCCTCCTGTTTCTCCCGTTCCCCTGCAGGAACCTCTGGCCAACGCAGTCTCCGAGGGGCCTCTCCAGACCTTCGCCTCATCTTCCTCTTTAACAGCTTCACTCAAAGCCATCGCTGCAGAATCCTGCTGAGTCCCAGCGACTTCCACCAGAAATCCTAAAACCATCAGGTTGAGCCTCTGCGTTTCTCCATGGAAACATCCAGACCTCTCATCTCATGTCCGTGTAAGCATGAGATTTTCTTGACATCTGCACAAACCTTTGCTTGGTGGAAAATTACTAAGTTTTAAAGAATCATTCTCAAAACACCAGCGCCCAGGAGAAGGAATCCTTTCCCCACCAATATCCACATGGTCCCCCTGGACATCTCCCCTCACATGCTGTCCTGGCGTCCCCTTGTGATGGGAAGGCACCGGATTTTTTCAGGTAATGAAGTCCAGTGAACAGCCTGTGGGCTCAGCTCTCCCTGTGAGGGGCCACACTGGGCCCAAGAATAGCAGAGCTCGACACACACCTGGACTCCCTCTGCCTGAGGAATAACCAAGGCCAGGAGCTCGGGCTGAGTCGCACAGCTACCCTCCCTCTCCAGCCCCCATCTGCAAATAAGGTGGTGGCGGTGACAGACAACCACACAAGCTTGGGTCCCACCACCCCTAACAAATCCTCCAAGGCTTTCATTGAAAATACTAATTACTGAGTGTCGTGCCATATACCTGAAATCCCAGTACTCAGGAGGCAGAGGCAGGAGGATCACTGTGAGTTACATAGTGAATTCGAGGCCCACCTGAATTACAGATCGAGATCTTGTCTCAAAATAAATAAGTGAATTAATCAGTTAGCTTTTTAGAAAGGATTCTTTATACCCACTGTGCTAAACAGCACTTTCTCCAGAATCCGTGCTGTTTTACACCCTGTGGGTTCCACTTCACATTTTTGCTATATTTTTCAAATCCTTCTAACATGGACTCAGCTATAAGATCTATGAAAAATAACCAAACATACAAAGACTAATAAATAATTCAGACCGCAGCTGTCATTTGCCTTCGCCTCTCCAATGCCAGCTGGCTCCCATGCCTCTTGTCTCCACTCTTCTGCTAAATAAACTTTTCCAGTCCATTCCAGAGAGGCAAATAAGATGAATTATTCAGCCTCCCGGCTCATCCGTCCTCCCCTCCGAGAACCAGAGTCCTCCACTGCTTCCCACTCGTCCCTGGCTAAGTAACAGGACCATGGGCAATTCTCCCTTTCCAGTGTCTGCCTGGGGGGGCCTTAGCTGCGGGGCTGGGGTGTGTCTGCATGGTGCTCTGTGCCCACATGACACTCTGTGCCTGCTTTCTTTGCTGTACGGTCACTTAAGAAAACTCAAGCTGATGGCCTACAGAGATTCTTCAGAAGGCATTATGATGGCAAGTCACCAGCGCTGCAGTTCCAGGTGGGAGGCAACACAGCATATCCAGCCAGGGAGACCCGGTGGCCCCGCAAGGCTTCCCCCATGGTCTCACAATGGACCTGTGCTTCCTCCCAGCTCACAGGGGCCGCAGGTGTTGGTTGTTGGAGTGTGGAAAAGACCCCGACACTGCTCCATTCTGGAACCACAGCGATAGCCCTCCACCCTCTGTCTTTCAGTCATTCCCTGCTGCTCCCAGTAACCGCCCTCCACAGGCCACCCAGGGTTTGCACTAAGTATCCCCAGCTTGTGTGGGCTGTGACTCACAGGTGCTCTTGCCCACTTCCTGAGCCCAGCTGAGCCCTGAAAACAGTTGTTTTTCCAGGCTGCTGTCATCCATTCTGCCTCCTTTAGGACGGAGGTGAGTTCTCACATTGGACAGACACAAAGAGCCCTGAGAGAGCAAACAGCTCACCTGTTGGCTGATACAAGCAACACAGGATCCCAGAACAAACAGCTAGTGCTCTGGTGCGGGGCCGCCTGCAGCAAGAGTTCCTTTCAGCCAGACCACGACAAGCCGGGTCCTGGGCCTCTTGTACCAAGGGCTGACACGAGGCCAACCAGGTCAGCCGGCCCGGCCCCGTGGCTTGGCCTTCCATGTGCAATCTAAGGCTCCTGCACTTGACACTCTGCCCCACCCCACACTGTTCCCCACACTGCATCTGTGCCCCAGTCAGCCCTCTGCCTGCAGCCCCCCTCCACCTGTGTAGTCCCTTCACTGAAGCCCCCCTCCAATTCCGCCTGCGGCCTTACGGATTTGTGTAACCCACCTTCCACGCTCCTGGGCAACTACACTCAGAGCCCACACATTGACTAAGATTCATCTCATGCTGCCCAAACAGCCCCACATCCACTTTCCTCCTGGAGGACAGAGTCTGCAGAGTGGAGGTGGACAGCTGCAGAATTATCACAGCCAAGGCGTGCAGAAGGATGAGGGTGGTCCCACCCAGCCAAGCTCGGCCCAGTCCCATGCTCCGAGGAGTCCCACGCTCCACTAAGGCAGGCAGCTCTGTGTGTGTGTGTGTGTGTGTGTGTGTGTGTGTGTGTGTTTGCGCGCGCCAGGGGAGCACCTGAGCCCATTGTGATAGAAGCAAGGTAGACTCAAGTTTCCTCAGGCCAGGAATATAGCTCAGCAGCAAAGCGCCTGCCTGGCAAGTGTCAGGTCCTGAGTTTAATTTGCAGTATCAAAAAAAAAGAAAAAGGAAAGGTTCCTGCTCATCTAAGGGACGGCAGCTGTCAGCACTTGGCTAGTCGGTTGATCCTCTTTCTGATAAGGTTTCTGTCTTCCTTCCTGAGCAGAAGCAAGGTTGTGTTTAATTTCAGTCAAAATTCTGGCTCACAGTCAGTTACATCGGGTGCCTCAATCTGGCCCTCACTGCCCCCAGCCAAGGTCCCAACACAAACACATGACATGTTTGTTTCCTTTCTCTCTTTGCTGGGTCCCTCTAAACCCTAAATAATCAGCTGTGAGTCAAGTGCTGGGTGTATCACCTCACACAACTTCAAGGCCTCTGTGACAAGGACAGCTGGCTTACAAGAGAGTAAGTTGACTTCTTGAGCCAGGTCATAACTAGCTCCCCGCCTCCAGGAGGCCCTGTGACCCCCAACGGACAGGACTCCTTGCTGTCCTGAGCAATCCCCGAGGCTAGGAACAGGAAGAGATCTGGTGTGTTCTACCCACAATGCAATGCTGTCTCGTGAACCAAGCCCAGGGGCCTCTGTGACTCCTCACACCCCACAGTCAGTGGGCACCTGGCTGACCAGCACTGACCGCACAGGGGATAAGAGCCTGTCCTTCCACCACTTGCCCTATGCCTGCTCTTCTACCACCACCTCCAAACCATGCCTGGGACAGAGTTCCACATAGCAGCCCTTTGTCCAAAATGCCAACCATGCAGTGCTCTGAGGCAGCACTCCAGAGATGGCAAACAGCACCACACAGTGTAAGCTCTGCTCTTCGGCAAGTCAAAGAGGCAAACCCCAAAAGCTTGCAAAACTCCCTGCATGAGAAAGAAGGAACAGAAAGGCCTGTTCCATTTGACCTCTTTCCCTTCTAGGAATTTTCCCTAAAGCATTAAAATCATCATGCCACAGTGATCCATGCATACCCACAGTTACAGCAGCACAGTTTGTAATAGGTAAATCTTGGAAACAACTCATGACTAACTGATGGATTAAAAAAACGTGATGTGTATATACAATGGAGTAGTAGTCTGCCACAAAGAAGGATACACTTGAGTCATTTGTAGGTAAATGGATACATCTTAAGTGAACTAAATCAGATATACAAGTTTAAATATTGCATTTTCTCTTTTGGGGAACACTCAAGGGGTAAATAAGGAGCAAAATGGAGGAAAGATATTGGGAAGGAGGAGGAATTTGTTCAGCAATCTAACGTCTCTCTTCTCCCTTTTTCTCCACTTTGAAATAAGTCATCTTCTCTTAATTATAAAAAAGAATTTGTTCAAATTTGAAGGGAAGCAAGGGATGGGAGGGAAAGAAGGGGGAAAGGATTTAAAAAGGCAGAACTGAAGGGGAAATGGAAACCGCTTTTGTAAATAGGGAAGGGAAGAAGGATTGACTGGAAGGAATAAGGATGGGAAAAAAATTAAGATACGTTATGTACAGGTCCAAATTCCCCATGATAAGTGTGATCATTATATTTGGCAAAAATGTACTAATAAAAAAATTTTAGGATACATACACAAAAAAACACAAAAGTGAAATCCTCGGACATCTTGAGTCCTTCAAAGCCAGGCCCTATCTAAAAGGAATGAGAGCGGGTTATTTGATCAATCTTGTATGTCTGTATGTGTTGTCCTGAACACACACTTCGAAGATATCAATATGTAAAGCAGCAACTATTGGTGTG
>PVLD010010351.1:24425-71325 GCA_004027595.1 Dinomys branickii
TTTTCTATTGTTGAGAGAATTGATTGTCTGACTAAATTTGCATGTCTGTATATGGGTTTATGTATTTACACTTCGAAGATATCAATGGATAAAGCAATGACCACTGTTGAGAGCATATCACCTTGTCTATAGATTAGTTGTGATTGTACTATTTTTTATGCTAATTGGTGTCTGTTTGTCAATATGTTTTTGTACTTTTATTTTTTTAAAATAAAAAATAAATAAATAAATAAATAAAAGGAACGAGTGGTTCTTTGTAAAGGCAAGAGCACCTCCATGTGGCCAGTGCTCTGAACAGCAACTCGGAATGGACCAGCAGGTCCACCCTAAAAGGCTTCAAAACGGGGAAAGCACGCCCAGCAGCCCAGCCTGCACTAACTGCCGTGCAGTGTGAAATAGTTTGTTTTGTTAAACAAGCCAGGAGGATCTCTGGGGCTGGGAGTTTCCCTCTCTGGTCTGGAGCACTGGCTCTCGGAGTGGAGGCCAGGTCAGGCAGGGACTCTGGGCCCCAGGTCACCTTGCCTGTGTGGATGGTCCTGAGGAGGACCCTGTTGACCCAGTCTGAGAACTGCTCTGCCCCACCCCAGGCTCAGATGGGCAACCTTGCCAAGGGCAGGTGGGAGCTCTGTACCGCTGAGTGTATCCAATGCTGCCTCAGCTCCCTGGCTGAACCAAGCAGCCATCTGTGCCAGCTCCTCCCCGTCTGTCTCAGGCCACTCTCCTTCGAGGGAATCTCTCATGACTGGGGCTGCACTGGGCACCAGTCTGAGGCTGTGAGCAACAGCTGGCCCAGGGGATCCTGGACCCTTGAGAGGTCCATACCTTGGCTATGAAGTCAATTTCAGGACAGCCATGCTAGGCCTTGTGCAGATTCCTGGGACAGCACGTTGGGGTCTGGGTTAGAGGAGCCTGCACCCAGACAGGAAAGGACTGGAAGACAGAGGATGCACAGGCTGCCTGGCTGAGCCCGGAGCCACACCCCCTGTTCAGGCCTTTTCCATCTCCCATATGCAGCACTGGGGGCAGGTACCCGGAAGTGTGTGCTGACTCTCCCCAGCCCTGAAGCCCACCTTCCTCAAGACCCCATGTTCTCTCTTCTCAGCACCCAGATTGTTCAGTGGCTCCAGAAACAACTGGGCCAAGTTCCAGGCCTGCAGGGAGCTGTAGGGGGTGAGGGACCCAGGGAAGCCACCATGAAGGCGGGGGCTACCCCGCCCCTGGCTCCTCTTCCGAGTCAGGAGGGACAGACAGACCGTACAGCACAGAGACAGACAACTGGACGCCAGCCTCTGAGGCTCCCTGGTGGAGCAGGGGCCTGGCAACAGTGGCCAGGAGCAGGGCCTCGAGGATGGTGCTTTCTCTTTCCTCCGTTTCATGTTGATTGAGATGAGGGTTGCATAACACAGAATAAGTCATTTTAGTGAATTTAGTGGCTGTAACAGTTCATCTCTAGATGTCCCCAAAGCCTCATGCACAGGAAGATGGGGCTTTAAGAAGGAGATTGGGTCAGAGGGCTGCCACTGACCTCTGTTAGGAGCTGGGATCTGATTGGAAGAGGCTATCACTGTCCCTCCCCACTCCTCCTTTCTCTCTGTTTCCTGACCACTGTGCCTTGAGCAGCTCCTCAACCAGCCCCTCTGCCCTGTCATGCCCTTGCCCTCTGTGCCCTTGATCTGTGCTCATGTAGAGCTGCGGGCTGGCTCCATACTGACCCCAAGGCCCATGGCTTGGTCTTGGCCTGTGGCATGCTCGGAGGTGTGGACCTTTTGGGAGCAGGACCCTGGACGGTTCACTGAGACCCTGCTCCCCCTTCTCCCCCTGCTTCCTGGCCACCATGGAGTGAGAAGCCTCCCCACCACACACTTCTGCAGAAGTCCTGGACAGCCACAGGACAAAAGCAACAATGCTGAGCAGCTGCAGGCTAAAGCCAGAGCCAGAACAAACCTTTCCATCTCCTAAATTGATAACTTACAGCAGAGATGGGGGCTGCAGCAGGACAGTCACTCAATCCCAAGCCACTCCTTCACGAATTAATAAAACTCATCTTTGGCTCTGGGTTGAGGGCTTTGTTCCAGTTACCGAATGCTCTAACTGGACTTAAGACCCCCTTGGCTCCCTACAGATACAGACATGTGTTTGTTTGTTTATTCTCACCATGGGTTGTACCAGAAATGGTAGGTTGGAAGTACTTATTGGAATTCCAATAACTTCCCTGGGATTACAAATGTGAACTCCAGACTGCAACAAGGTCCAGAAGGGCTTCCTATACCTGGGAGACCCTTTACCAGCAAGTCGTAAACCCATTCACAGGGACCACTGGGCTTCTTCTGAAGCCTTGGAGACCACGGCAGGGAGCTGTGGCTCTCACCATGAAGCACATCTGTGAGACTCAGCAGCTCTAACACAACTGAGTATCTCTCTGTGCTGCTCTGGGCTCAGCACACTGACTTCCCCAGGCCACGTCAGTGTGGGCCACACAATTGGCACTTCCGAGGCTGCTCAGTCATACAGCTGGGCACTGGCACCAGCACTCATTCACAGCTTGGCTCCCAGCACAGGCCTCCTGAGAGCAAGGCTGACTGCGTGTCCTGTCATGGCCAGCTGTGGCCACCATGCGGTGCCATTTCCTCTATACTCGCCTCTCACACAGGCCTGCCTGACCCATGGAGAGCTCAATGCAGCCTCCTCATGAGCCCAGGTTCGGGAAGAGCATGTGAGACTGGAGATTTCTGTCATCAGTCTTGGTAAAAATGATCTATCACAGTAGGGAAAGAGAAACCACTGGGATTCAAAGCAGGTGCACTGTGTGTGTGTGTGTGTGTGTGTGTGTGTGTGTGCGTGAAAATGCACATTCCCATATGGGGACATTTGTGTGACGTGTATGTGCCTGAGTGTGAGTGGTGTGCATGTGTGTGTGTGTGTGGACACATGTACAAGTTCTGTGTGTGCTTGTGTGAGTGCATGCATGTCCCATTGTGAGCATGTGCACAAATGGTGTGTGTACATGAGTGTGCATGTGTGTACATGTCTAAATGTGTGCAAATGTGTGTGAGCATGCATACATGCATGCCATATGTGTATTGTGTGAGAGCACGTGTGTGCATGTGCCTGAGTGGACAGTACATAGGTGTACACATGTATACATGTATGTGCACATGTGTGGAGCACTGTGCTCCACATTGTGGGCATATGTGTGAATGTGTGTTTGAGTGAATGGCATGCGTGTCTCCAAGTGTGTGCATTGTGGCAGTGTGCATGCGTGTGTTTGATGGTGAGTGCTCCCTGTGTGGGTATGCACATGTGTGCGTACGTGAGAGGTATATGCAGGAGTGTGCATGAGTCCCTATGTTCCTATGGGATCTGGTCACAGCTCTGTCAGTCACTCCCTCCAGCCCTGAAGCACCTGCCGCCAGGGTCTTGCTCCCACACCCAGTGCCACCTTGCTGATGTCTGCTGTTGGCTTTCAGCTTAAATCAGTCAGAGTTGTCTTCTGTTACTTGCAAATATTGGTGAATATCCACATTCCACTCTGATCCCATATGAAGGTTCTACATCTGTGTCTGACCCTCCCCCAAGTCCAGAAGGCTGGAGCTGAGCTGGGAAAAGACCATCTAAGCCCTATCAGTAGTGCTCCCTAGACCATCTGACAAGGGCATGGTCACGGGCTGGGCCAACACTGCAAATGGTGCTGGTCTTTGCACCACCACCTGACACTAAGCCCACACCCCATTTTCCAGATGCAGTAACCAGGAGGCAAGGCAGAGCTCCGATTTCACAACATGTGGTCAAGCCCTGGGGTGCACTTCTTCCATGATTCCAAAAGTCTCCCCAAAAGGCAACCAGAGGAACATGACTGGGCTCACCCTGGTCACAGGTGCTCCTGTGGTCCCACTAAGGCAGAGACAGAGCAAGAGGGGGCTCAGTACCTGCACACCAGAGTCACAACTGCTCAGCCAGTACAGCCAATAGACTGGCTCCAAGTCACGCAGCTGCAAACAAACACATTTCCATCCTGCCCTGGAGAAGGACACTGATGGGGGAGAGGCTCAGCACTGTGTTTACACACTTAAAGATCCTTAAGTCAGGCATCTTTGGAGCTGCCAGGGACTCAATGGGAGTGTGTGACCAGATGCGCCTTCCTCCCTAATGGCCTTGCCACAAACGGTACCACTGGACCACAGCTGCTTAAGCTGGCTCATCTTCAGAAGGTACCCTGTGATTTGGTAACAAATCCTACCAATTTGTCAGTTCACTCGACCCAAGTTTAAAAGCCAGTTGTTGGAAGGATTGCTGGCAAATGAGGAAGCTTCTACAGATGTAAAATACCAAGCACAACCCTGCCTTCCCAACTTCTGCAGGGGCTCCTGGGCTCAGCTCTTCCCTCCAGCTGTGCCTCCATCCTTGTACCAGCCCTAGGAAACAGATACTATTGCTGCCCCCTCTACAGAGGAGGCGGAAGCCAGCCACCCTGCTAATGCTCCAGCCACATTAGCCACACTGCAGATAACCAAAGGTTATGTCTAATTTGCAACACTGGCTCTTGAGATTGCAAACTCCAGGCTGAGGGCTGACTTGGTTCCCAAGAGTCACAGGGCTTGACCTACTGTCTTGGTTACTTTTTTCTCATTGCTGAGACAAAATACCCAACACCCAAAACGAAGGAAGGAAAGGTTTATTTAGCTTACAGTTTATGGAGGTTTCAGTCCATACTTGGCTGGTTCAGAAGCAGAGTGGCATATGGCAGAGGGCAAACGTTCATGGTAGCAGAGCACAGCAAAAACAACCAGAGCAAAAGGAAGAATGGCTGCAAGCAGCCTCTTTTCTCCCCTACATTGTAAACAGCCTACCCACACTGAGGGGGCATGTAGCTCTCACACAGTCTCCATGCCCTCCTCTTCCACAGGCTCAGGATGTATACAAAGTAAGCACTCCGGCTTCCTGCTGCATCACATAGTTAACCTTTTAAACTTCCCAAATTAACACAATAAACATCATCCCAGAAGGGTAAGGGCATGTCCTTTTCACCCCAAGATCTACAACGGCTGAATTACTCAGCTAAACCTCCAGACTCTCCAAGTTGACACAATGTATCAACCATAACACCTCTTCTCACCTTTGTGTGCCTCCTCATGGTGAGGGCCCTCAGCGCAGCAAAGAGCTGCTGCAGCACTATATCCACACAGTCCAGGTCCATGAGAGAGAGAAAGCCTCCTTTCCCAGAATCCCCTGGCAAGCACCATCTCTGGGCTCAGTGGTCCTAACTGGGCTTTCCATCACCCATAGCTGGGCTTGCGCATCTCCTTACCAGTGGTATGTAACTTAGAGCCCAGAGTACCTCAGCCTCTGAAGTAAGAACTGTCCCCCAAACCCTTGCTAAAGCAACCCCATCCTGTAGTGGGTCCTGCCAGGTACTAAAGCTATAAGGTTGTACGCCACGCTTGGGCTACACTGCATTGGTAGTATAAAGGCAAGTTTAAAACTTAAAGCTAGACACTAGATTCAAGGACAGGCCAAACAAGGCAGACTGTTCTCATCATTAAAGAATAACAAAACTCAAGAAGCCTTGGCATTCCATGACCACCTGCAACTTGTAAGGTAAGTGTAACTCAGCCGAGCCTCTCATTATGTTAGCTTGTTTCAAGGATTTATCACCTAGAGAAGGATGTGCTCAGTCTAAGACAATGATTGATTCTTCTTGCTCACCCCAGCCCTTGACTTCTCTGCTATATTTTAAAAGACTCCCAATTAACTTGCTCAAAATAAAACTGCCTGAAAACGTATGATCAAATGTATGTAAACAGTTATAGAATATCCTGTTACCTGCCTTTTGTACTGCCTTCTAACAACGTATGTAAGGGACTTTAAAACCCCAGGACAGGGCTGATGATTGGAACTGAGATTCCCCTCAGCCCGATAGTGTAATAAAGGTGTGTGCCTTCCAAAGTTCCTTCCTGCCACGTCTTCTATCTAGTCTGTTCCCACTTCCACAACAATGGAGAGGGGTGGAACACACTGATAAAGACAGGCTCAGCTCAGAAGGGAGCACACGCTTCTCCCAAGGATCCTTGCTTTGGATCCTGCTTCGATGTTTTAATTGGCACCCAAAGAGAACAGGGGCTTAGCACCGGTGGGGTGATGGGTGGCACTTCGGCCCACATCACCCACAGCTCTGTAAGCAAGAACAAACTCAGCTACTGGCCAAGTTGGACTCCTCTGTGTTCTCTGGACTATCGAGGCCCCCGTGCAGAGGCACACTTTCTTTTAGGTTCCACCAGGAAATTCACATAATAGCTCCCCAAACTCAGGGACCACAGAAGAAGTTGAAGCCAGGGTTGCTTTATTAAAAAAAAGAGGGCAGCTTTTGGGAGGCTTCTCTCTGCTGGACAGGGGAAGAGCAGTGATTAGATCCAGGCCTCTTGTTTAAGCAGTATCATAGGCACGTCTGGGATGCTGGACAGAACCCTGAAAGGCTCTGGCCTCCCGAGGCAGAGGACTGGGTTCTCACAGTTCTGAGCGCTGGACAAAGTTCTCCCAACCTGCGCTTCTGGGCTCCAAAAGCTTCTGTGACACCAGGCTGCCTGTTTAATTTGTCTCTTCACCTTTTCATCCATAAAATCTCAACAGTAATCCATCCCGAGTTCTTAGGAATGAAAAGGCTACGCACCTGCCTACCCGGCCAGCATGGAGTTAGCTCAAGTTCTATGTCCTGCCCTGGGCACCGTATGGGTGCTGTACAGTGAACTCCCAGCACTGGCCAAGGCGATGATACAGTAAAACCACTCTCGAGATTACTGCCGCCAAGGTGCTCATCCAGCCTCGAGCTCAGTGTTTTAATAACACAGGCTGCTGCCTCCCTGCTGGAGACTAGTGGCCCAAACTAAGCAGCCCCTTTCCCTGGCCCCCAAAGCATCCCGCCAGAGCACGGCGGCAAGAGCCCCGGGACGCCCGGATGGGGCAGTTTCAGTTGCAACGCTCCGACCGGTACATGAAGCTAGGGTTCTGTTCTGAACACGTTTTTGTTGTGTTTTAATTTGCACTTTACATTTTGCAAGACCCAGTAGTGAATGGTTCTGTTCTGTGGAGCCTGCTGTTCTTAACACTCAGTAAAATGCAGCTTTGGTTCCAGGTGTGCCTGGGCGCGGCTGCCAGAAGGATCGCGACCGCCGGGTGGTGCTCTCCGCCGGCGCCTTTGGACTTCAACTCCGCGTGGCTCACGCCGAGGAGAGTAGAGGGGATAAGGTTCGGAGGAGACTCCGGAGACTTCAGCAGACCGGCCGAACCCAGGAGAGCAGAGGACGTGGACGAAGCAACTGGGACAACTCCCAGACACTGCACGCCTGGGGCCCTACAATCAAACGGCCAAAGACACTGACCCGGCGTAGAACCCCTCCCATTTCCGGGGGTGGGGCCTGAGACGCCTAACCCAATCAGGAATCCCTACCAATAAAAACTCTATTCCGGATATGTCGGGGTCTTCTGGGAAGGTGCTTCCCTGGAAGGCGCCTCTCTAGAAGCCAGGGCCCTCCGGTGCACCTTCCCATTGGCTGAGCTAGCTGTCCATCAGGAGGGGGCAGGGCCGGGTGGGGGCAGCCGCACGCGGAACCGGGAGCGTGCGGGCGCCGTTGCCGCCCCCAACCGACGGCCGGGGCGGAACCTCTGGGGGTAACGACGGGGGGGGGTGGCTGGTCAGCCCTCCCCCGACGCGAGCGGTGGAGGAGCTCGGTGCCCGGATGACGAGTTTCGGGGCGCCTTGAGAAGACGTGGGCGCAGTGCAGGTAAGGGCCGCGGGATCGCGGAGGCCAGCCGCCCACGCGGGGCGCGGGAGTGAGGCGATTCCCGCTCGAAGGCGGAGGCGCCTCAGTGCTGCGACCCGCGAAGCCCAGGGCAGTACGGTTCTGCGCCCGGCCCCCTGTTTTGTTCCGGTCGCGGCCGCATCTCCTTGAGGGAGCTGGGCCGCGTCCCGTGGCTCCCAATTTTAGCGGGCAGAAGCAAATGAAAGGATAGCATCGCCCTGATAGGATTTTCAGGAACCTTGCCTTTATGGCAGCGCTGAAGGAGGGGTGTGTGTATGTGGGTTTCCCAGCCGGTGTACCCTGTGTGGCACCAGTTGTGTAGAGCTGTGTAGAGACCTAGCGGCTAACAGTTCAGAGCTGCACAGGGAGAGCAGCGTATTAGCTTGACTCTTGACCGTTCCTTCTAGGGCCTACTTTCTCCCAGCTCTTTGCCGTAAGAGTTCGCGATTTTATGGCAGGAGCACATCTGTAATCCCAGCACACGGGAGGCTGAGGCAGGAAGACCGCAGGAGTTCAAGACCAGCCTGGACTACATGGTAAGACCACCACCCCCGCAAAAAAAAAAAAAAAAAAAAAAAAAACATACAAAAAAATAGAAAGTCCGGCCTTCTATCCTGGATTACGTGGGGAGTTTAAGGCCAGCCTGAGCTACATAGTGAGACCCTACCTCGAAAACAAAAAAAAAAAGTTATCTCCCTTCCCTAGCCCTCAGTAAGCAAACGGAGGCTTTTTAATATTAAGGTCACACTCTTAAGCTAAAGGTATCTTTTACCTGTTTCATAAACTGATTTTTTAAAAAGTGAGGACTTTAAAATGAAAATGTTATTCACAATTTAGGTTTGTAAACATAAACATACCCACTTCATCCACTGTTTCAGTAACCTTTTCTACTGCAGTTCCCCCTCCTCCAATATTTTAATTATGAAAAAAGAATGTTCCAGTTTCACCCATTACAGAAGTCCAGATGTCCATATTTCTTGGCACCTTAAGGATTTTTCATTTAAAGAAATGGGGCATTTCTGCTGCACAGGCCATAACTTTGCTTCTGTGGCTTGTGACTGGAGCTGTGGCCCTCCTCACCGCATTTGCACTCTTTGCTCTGTTGAAAGCCTGCCTGTCCACCTCACTCCAGGCCATGTGGGTGGGCTCATCTTTCCCAGAGCACATGGCCAAGGGGTACAGGCTGTCTTTGCTTGGCCTTCACTGGGCCAGTGGCCTCTTCTCCCTTAAGACCTATCTACTGTCTTTCCTAGAGTGAGCAGCTCCCTATTCTCTGGGGCAGTGGTCTGCCCCAAGTGACCGGAAAGGTGGGACCTTCAGCATTCAAATGTGCTCTATGTTATAAAACAGGATTGTAAAGATTTAGAGAGAGCATACAGGTGTCACCTCCCTGCAGCATGCAGCCGTTTGCCACAGTGGGATGCACTGTTCAGGCATGAGGAATGCTGGCATTTATGCTGAGTTCTCACCCTACCTATCCACAGCTCCTGGCTCCTCACGTCTGAGACAGATCCCTAGGAGAGGCCTCCTTCCACTCGGCCTGAGATGGCATCTGTGGACTTCAAGACCTACGTGGACCAGGCCTGCAGAGCAGCTGAGGAGTTTGTCAATGTCTACTACACCACCATGGATAAACGGCGGCGCTTGCTGTCACGCCTCTACATGGGCACTGCCACCTTGGTGTGGAACGGAAATGTTGTTTCGGGACAAGAGTCCTTGAGTGAGTTCTTTGAAATGCTCCCCTCCAGCGAATTCCAGATCAGTGTGGTCGATTGCCAGCCCGTCCACGATGAGGCCACACCGAGCCAGACCACGGTCCTGGTTGTCATTTGTGGGTCAGTGAAATTTGAGGGCAACAAACAGCGGGACTTCAACCAGAACTTCATCCTCACTGCCCAGGCTTCCCCCAACAACACAGTGTGGAAGATTGCTAGTGACTGTTTCCGGTTCCAGGACTGGGCCAACTAGTCAGTGACTGTACTACGGCCCTAGCTCTGGAGAGCACTGTCCCCGCTCTCAGGATATGAGGACATGCTCCTTTCTGTTACTGCCATGATGCACTGTGCTGAGGCCAAACTCACTCCTTGTGTTCATTCGCATCCCAGGAGCCCTTTCCCCTGAGTATACACTTGTCATAGTTGCCTTTTAAAAGTAGTAAACTTTTCTATTTTTCTATTTGGCCGGTAGAGACATGATTCTGGAAATTGAGAAAATAAAAAGTCAATACAAATTGTTTCTCTTTCTGTGCCTGCTGTGCTCTCCCAGGCCTTCAGCAGGAGAAGAGTTGAAAGCAGAGGCACCTGCAGGAATGTGGGGTCCTGGACTGTGCGTCCACACACACTAGCGCTATGTGCACACAGGTGACCCAGAGGTGGGGATCACAGACCACTGTACACTAGACCCCTGTGCATCACTGCAGACAGGTACACCGGAGGCTCTGGGACAGCGCTGGCCCTCTGGATGCCTGCATCCTTTTCCCTTACCAGGAATCACTTGAGTAGGGCCCTGGCTTCTGCCTTTGCATCTGAACTCAAAATTGAATGATGAGAGCAAACAACAGAGTTAGCTAGTAATTGCTTATAGAAGAACAGCTGCGTTAAACTCACAGCGACCCCTGCTTTAGGGAACACCGGGTCAGGGCGCCAGAACTACTGACAGAGCCACCCTGATTGCAGAAAATCTGGAGACGGGGCCATCACTCCCTGACCAGTGAGTGACATCTGTAGTGAGTGCTAGGCTTGGGATAGGGTCACCGACACTGGAAAGGGAACATACTAGAGAAGAGAGACTCCTGGTGAGCAGTGGTCCAGATGGCAGGGTCCATCCTGACCCCTCTTCCCCTCAAGCACAGAATCCTGCAGCCTCATGTTTAGGGGGATGAGGGGCCCCTCGAAAGGTGACTTCACCTCAGCTGGCAGCTAGTTTGCCTCGGCTCAGGACAGTTTGACCACTCCCAAGGGGTAATAGAGTCCTTGAGCTAGGAGGAGCCTGGGTCTCTGGTGACTGAGGGGCTCACATCCCCCAGGATTGCCTTGTGAGAATAGACTGTCTCGAGCCATTGTCATGGGGTATGCATCCTGAATAGAGTCCTTTTTCTTTTTAACAGCACTGATCTTGAGAGAAAGCACATGCTTTGGGTCACTGGCCCATTGATGGTGGTGGCTCTGCCAAGGCCCCCAGGCACCAAAGCTGGTTTCCTGCTCTGCTGGGAGACAAGGTAGCCAATGAGTGGTCAGCTTTGCTGATGTGTCAGCCAGCGTGGACCAGCACACACAGTGTGGGAAGATTACACTGCCCCTTGTTTGGGTGCCCTTAGTATGTAGCTCATACTGCTTGATGTTCACACAATGACAGAACACACATTCTACAACATGCCCCTGTCATTAAGCCATGCATGACTGTGGCTTTGAAGCCAAGGAGTGGTCAGACAAGTTGCACAGGCTTATGCCCAACCTTTGGAGGGAACCCTCGGGTGTGCAGTTACTAGGAGACAAGACAAGCTGAGACTGGTGAGAGCCAGGAGATAGAAGGAATGCCGGGCCCAAGCCGCAGTGCAGAGCGGTGCAAGGTTGTCTTGAGACCCGGAACCCCAAATGAACACAGCCCACAGGAGCCAGGATGCGGAGGGCCAAGGAAAAGGAATGCCCAGCAGGTTGTCCTGTGGAGGGAAGTGCTGGGCAGGGGCCCCGCCTCCAGGAGTGCAGAGCTTCACAACATGCCCGCACACATACACCCCTAAATGCCACTTGGGTTGCACAGGCTAGACAAGGGAAGGCAGGTGTCTTCAAAGCCCTCTGTTGGGGAGCACAAATTCACTGGCTATTTTTGCATAAGTCCCTAAGGGATAATTGGAGGCCTGGGATTATTACTTTTTGAGATTTCCTATTAACTCTTTAGGGATAGGCCATCCTCTCCCAGCCACTAAGACTAAACTAAAACCACACAGATTAAAAAACACTCCATGGCAAGCTCCTTCTTAGCATGGGATCATTTCCGAACTCCAGTCATCAAAGGATTATCCCTTGCCTTACCACCGAGTCGTGGACCTCTGAGTCTTCCGCCCACTAGTTCCCCCATCATTGTATACATCCAATAAATAGCGGCTGGTTTGGAGTGTCTCTGTCTCTGCCCATCCTGAGGCACCGATCTCCCAGCCCTCCTTCATATATTATAAACCTGTCCTGTTTCTTATTTCACCCTTTTGCTGGACCCCTCTGTTTAGGTTACTTTTCTCCTTGCTGAGACAAAATACCCGATGCCCAAAATTAAGAAAAGAAAGGTTTATTTAGCTCACGGTTTGTGGAGGTTTCAGTCTGTAATCAGCTGGCTCCAAGGCAGGGAGGCATGGCTGAGGGGCAGCCATTCAAGGCAGAAGACAGCAAAAGCACAGGAGCACAAAGGGGTGTCAGCAGTGTCCCCTCTCCATCTAGCCCGCATGGTCCCCTATTGGGTTAATAATATATCTTAGTTATTGTGGACTGATCACGTCCGCAATCTCCCAAACCGAGAGTACTGCAAAAGCTAAATAAAAAGAGGCAAATGGAGTGATAGGGCTCCAGCAGGATGAAAGGCCTCAGAATGTGAGATTCTCTCATCTCGGGGCTAAGACCAAGACCTTCTCTGGGTGGCCCATATTTATTTGGTTGTCAGAAGAAGAGGGGAATACTCAAGAAGGACGGAATTACTAAGACTTCTCCAAGTAAGGTGTTAAATTAATCCTTAATAAGGGTGAAGTTCATCCATCCAGGAGTAAGATGCCTGAGACTATGCTCTTTTTGTAGTTGAGATCAGATCCAGGTGTCCTTGGCTGTGATCTTGTTTTATCCTTTGAGGCTTTCTGGCTTCATCTGCCATTACAGGTCTTAGTAAGGATTAGTGACTTACAGAGGTTCACTTACAATGAGATCATTGCCCACTTCCAGACAAGTGACCTGGGCTTTGGACAGATTCACAAGTAAATATAAAGAAGCTAATTGGTTAATTTAAGTCCTGCTCTGGGCTACTTCATGGTGGTGTCCATCAGTCCCAGCCACCTAGGAATGCAGGGTGAGAAGGATCCCAGCCAGGCTCACACACCGGCCCTTCCTGCAGGCCTGGACACTGGAATAAGCACCCAGCAGCTACGGGCAAGGTGTCCTGTGGGCAAAAGGCACCACCCTCCCATCCTGTCCCTGGCTGCCTATCCTGGAGTAGGGAGGATAAGGGCACAGGGATGGGAGGGTGCCAGCAGGGGTGGGAGGGGACCTGGGCAAAGCAGGATAGGCAAGTCCTGGGGCCCAGCTGGACCCCAGGACTCTGCCCACCTCCACCTCCTCAAGGTTTCTGGGCAGTCAGGCCAAGTTTTCGGAGCAAGAGTCTTCTTGCCCTTGGCTGCTTCCTGCGGGCATCCCAGCAGCACATCCTTGCGCTTCTTGCTGTGGATGACCCCAAAACCTGACAAGCTGAAGGGAAGGAGCCTGGTTCACAAATCTGCCTTACAAAATTAACAGTTAAGAGCTGCAGAAGTAAGAAAACATGTAAGTCTTCACCTGGATTCACCTTTGATGAAATTATCCTAAATCAAGTTTAAAGATTTCATTGGCTGAAGAGTGGCCATAAACACCCATCCTGTACACCGTGACCCAACTTGCAAGCCCCGTGGTGAGAGAAGAGAAAGTGTGCTGTGTTCTCGCTGCCTGCTGCCTTGCTTGCTTCCACTTCCAGTCCCTCTGCGTGGCACAGCAAGGTCTGTGGGTTCTGTGGCGTGGGTCTGGTGAGGCAAAGCTCGTGGAGCAAGGAGAGCAGATGTGCAGGAGGAGGAGGAGGCCCAGCCAGGCAGGGGTGGGGCAGAGGCAACAGAGACACTGAGCTTTCTCAATCACTGATGAGATAGGACAGCTAGACACCTGCCCCGTCCCACCCCACTACATGTTAAGGCTGCTGGTGGTGTTAAGGCTTGGTTTGGTTTTCTTGAGACAGGGTCTCTGTTGCACAGACTGGTCTCCAATTCCTGGACTCAAGTGATCCTGCTGTCTCAGCCTCCTGAGCAGCTGGGACTACAAGTGTGCACTACTGTGATCATGGTGCTGCTGTTATTAGAGCTGAGCCCTCTGGGCCTTAGCTGGAGTAGAAAACCCAGCACTACCCTTGGATTCTCATCCTGCAGACCCCTGACCCCTACAGGCACAATGCTTTCAGAAGGCTGGATGGGTCATCTGCATTGTGTAATTAACTCATGCAGACTTATTCATGACATCCCCTTAATTTTATAACGGTTGTGCCCCTACCTGGTATTTATCTTCTTACAGATTTACCAGTTTTATTGACATTTTTCCTGAGAAAAGGGTCTTGTTAAGTAGCTCAGGCTGGCCTTGAATTTGTGCCTCCCGAGTGCTGGGTGCCACCATGCCCAGCTGCATTGACTTTTCAAGAACCAACTTACTTGATTTCTTTTTCGCTGCTGTTTTTGTTTTCAGGTTAGTTGGTTTGTACTTTTTGTGGCTTCCTTCTTCCTGCTTGTTTCGGCTTTGTCTTTTACAATTTTCTTAAGTTAGAAGCTTAGATTATGAACTTGAACTCTTCATATAATACAATCTCTATTGGTCCAGTCACATCACATAGTGGAGATCAGAGTCAACAGATGAGGAGATACAGGCCACGTGCAGGTAGGCTGAGCTGACGCAGAAGCAAAGGGCATGGAGACCTGGGGTGAAGAGTGGAGGCCTGATCACCAGCCGCACACAGCCCACATGGAGGGGGCTTCCCAGAGTCCAACCCCCAGCTGCAACCTAACTGGACTGTGACCAGCCCTAGCATCATTCCCCAAATCAATTAATTCTGTGCAAACCAAGCTTGTAGTCTCATGAAGTCCAAGAATGAGATCTCCAGCCAAAAGGAGGAAGTTAGGAGAGTCTCCACTGGAAATAGAAGGAGAAGAACCCCTGGAGTCTGCATTTCCAGGAGATTCCAAAGAACAGTCCAAATTACGTTCTTCCTCCTGCTCTTCCCCGAATGAGCAGAATGCCGGAAAAGGCTTATTTCAAAGAAACCAAGTTCAGACAAATCAGCTATTTTGTATACCTAATGTTTTGAAGAGTCTAGTCCAAAGGTAACAAGGAGCTGTCACTAATTTAGCATACTCCTCAGGACCTTTTCATCCCAGGAGAGGGCTTTCTTGCTAAACTTTTATCTTTTTTGACCTTGTGTTTTCTCTTATCTCTTTTTTTTTTTTTTGCCCTGTCTGTGTGTAGGTTTAATAAGGAAACTATCATAACCTGACAGCAAGTCTCTTGTCTCTGAGCAGGAGAAACAGGCTGGTAGGAACCAAATTGGAGCTCATAGCCCTGGTGTCTTGGGGATCAGGTTAGATGTTATCTTGGCTCCAGCCCTGCTCCCTTGCCACCCTGCACAGTGAAGGCCCAGCCTTTCTTCTGTAAATAGTAAATGGAACCCCAGCTGGCTCTGTCCATTGATATGTCCATTGATAAGGGGCACTGCTCTCCACGGTGTAAGAGCCCCTACGGAACCACCTGAGCTTACACACCTGCTCTGTGCCTGAGGTTTCCACCCTGTTCACTCTCATCTCAGCCCTCTGTCTCAGGCTGAGGGGGGGTGACAGGCTGGGGGTGGGGGTGATGGTGGAGGGAACCGTGTGCCAGAGATGTCTGCTCCACAGGGCCAAGTCAGTCAGCATCTGGCAAATTCTAGGTGGATCTGGGCCCAGCACACCGGACTGAACAGCGGAGGGGAAAAGGAACCTGGGTCCTTGATGGCTTCAGTCCACTTAGGACTCATGCAATCCAAGCCTGTGGACTGAAATACCCCTTTCCACATCCATAAACTCTATCTCCAGACAGTTGACTAGTCCTCTGTGCAACCTGTAAACAAAGCTGCCCATCTCAATGCACTGACCATTCTTCATTATCATAGAGGCAAGGGACCCTAACATTCCTTGGTTCAACATGTTGCCAGGTTCCAAGAAAGGAGTTCAGCTGGGGAACACTGATTGTTCTGAGTTCTTCTGAGAGCATGTGACATTTAACAGCCATCCACTTGGCCCTGGTGGGTCCATTTCTATGTAGAGTTAGCTCTTTATGTTCATAAATTCCTTGCCTGTGTATTCAACTAACTGCAGATAGAAAATCTTTTTAAAATGCATCTGTACTAAACATGTGCAATTTTTCTTCATTCTCTAACCCTAAACAATACAATATAACTATTTGCAAAGGGGTTTACATTTACTGAGTATTATAAGTAATCTAGGGGTGATTTACAGTATATATGAGGATGTGCATAGGTTGTATGCAGTTCTACCACATTTTACAGAACGACTTGACCATCTGTGATTTGGAGTACACAAAGGGGGTCCTGAACCAATTCCCTGCTGACACTGAGGGGGGACCTGATACACGTGAGACAGCCGGCCCAGCTATCAGTCTCATAGAGCTAAAAAACCCAAGGGAACTGAGAGTTTAAAAAAAAAAAAGCCAGTGTCTTCAAGGCTACAGAGTGAAGATAAGAACCACACCAGGAGATGGGAGGATGGAAGCTGCTTAGCCTTCAAAAACTCTTCAGAGATGCCAAGAAACAAGAGTAGAGAAAAACAAGACCATTAAAATCAAACCCATGGAGGCTGGGAAGTGATCCGCCCAGCTCCAAAACCCAAGTAGGAATTTCCCAGATGCAAGGGGCAAATTCCAGGTAGCAAGGATAACTGTGTACTTGGAAAAGCCTCTAAAGTAAACTGTAGTTACCTTCATTAGCATAATAAAAATCATACCCCAAGGTGAAGACTTAATTAAGCAATGAGACAGTCACTTAAAGGACCTTGACAAAAAAGAGCTCCAGCACAAGTGAAACTCTATCTCCCAGGCCCTTCGAGGCCCTTCCCACCCCACAGGTGCCGTGAAGTCTGCACATCTTTGCCCTTGCTTTCTATCAACCTGGGGTCCCGCTCCCCCATATTTCTCCCTTGTGCTCAAGCGAAAGAGAAGGCAACTTTTCTGTGCCAAGGCACTTCTGTCTGAGCCCGAGGGAAACAACACACACACACACACACACACACACACACAAAGTTCACACAGTGCTGGTGACAGAATTCTTTGTGTTGGGAGAAGAATGCCCCCAGTAAGTGACTCTTCGCTACGGGAGGGATTGTGTAGGTTTAAAAACACGGGGTACAGCTTTATGTGATACGAATATGGAACAATCAGATCCATTAGTGATCAGAAACGCTAAACTCATTCTTTGAAGGGTATTTACATTTATTGCAGGCACCATGGACATTCCAAGAACCAGTCAAGAGGTTTTGCACTATTTCTAACCTCATTTTAGAAATGAGGAAACTGATTTGAGTTCAAACAAAAAAGTGACACTCTAATATGCAACTATGTGCATGGACTTTCCAGAAGCACTGGCCAAAAATCAAGACGGCTGTCTCTAGAACCTGGCTTCTACGATTTTAATGTGGGGCTAAGGCATTGGTTGTTGGGTATCTTAATTTTGCATTTTTAATGGCATGCACGTCTTCGGTTTTACATTAAAATCTCTAACTCAAATAATTAGAAATTTATTTCGACATTCCGGTTGCAAGAATCTGCTAGAGAATAGCCAAGCTGAGCTATGAACAGCCGTCTCCAGATGGACGTTTCAAGAAAACATCGGGCTCTCGTGCAAACATATTCACCTTAAAAATTTAAAAGTAATCAACCAAGCTTGTGAGAGATGGTTTATCTTTAAAGCGGTGATACTTACAACAAATTTAAGGCAGATAAAGACGTGCGAACTCGAACTGACCCTTCTGCTGCTCGCTGCTGCAGCCTACTCCCGGCTCGGAGAGGGACCTGGCCTAACCTGCGGCTTTTGAACCTGGGGCTGCACAGCGGGAAACCACCCGCCCGCCCGCTCCTGCTGCCGCGGCTGGGGAGCCCCAGCCGCCCTGGACGCCAGGGGACAGACTACACCTTCCACGGGGAACAGCCCACGACCGTGCATACAGCCGCAGAACTACCCCACCCGCCCCTCCGCCAAGGTCTGGACGTCATCGCTCCGCGACCGCCTAGGACCAATCAGAAGACACTGGCTGTCCACTGGGAAGGCCGGCTCTACGTGACATCATAACCCTAGCCCCGCTCCTTAATCCAAGGACCAGGGGGCGGGGCGGAGTCAGCGTAGGCGTGTCCTGCCTGCGGGTCGCCTTAGCGTGAGAGCGGAGGACCTCGGTGGGCGGGACGAGGAGCCCGGGCGTCCGCGGTTGGCGGGGTTGCACGCTTCCTTGAGAATTTGCTAAATTTTCTTTCCCTTTTGTTTCTGCAGTCTTATTTTTAAACCGGAAACTATGTAAAATGGTATAGCTGTCTTTGTGCGAGGTGGGCATTTCCCTGCCATTAGACTTTCTAACATCTTACTTGTACTTATTTCATACCTCGCGCCATCTTTTTGTTTTCTCGTTCTCCTCTGGGACTTTCTCTTCTGGTCAAGGCCCATCGCCTTCGTGTGGCAGGGTCTCTTCGGGCGCTGTGGAAGTTCCTTGGCTGGGCACAGTGACCCCTGGACCTGCTCAAACCCGGCGCTGCCTTCTTACGCATGCGCAGCAGGGGCTCAGCATTTGCTTGGGGCCTCGAACCTGGTCCAGTTCCACTGTGTGCCCCCGGGCCGACCATACAGCTACACTGTTAGGGCGGCTGTCTGCGGCCTTTGAAGCTTGCACACCCTTGGGGATGGGCTCCTTCCCAGGCCATCCCAAGTTTGGGACAGTGGTGGAGACTTCTCAGGCATAGTTGGATGACCTTGGAAATTGCCTACTCTGGTGTCTTCAGTGTTGGAGTGAGATTATGTACAAAGCGTGTTTTGTCACTTTTTAGACACACACTCCCTGCATAATTAACACATCCATATGCAGAGCTGAGATGAGATAGTTTTTGCTTTCAGGTATCTATTGGGCATGTGTGGGCCTGGGTGAAGAGTTAAGGTTCATGGTGTTTAAATCCTCGGCTGTCCCAGGGGAAAACACAAGTCTTGCTTTTCGTGGCCAGCAGGGGAGGGCCCAGGAACTGCCTCTCACCATCTCCGTAGCCGTCCCTGGCAGTGTCACTGTTGAACAATGCTGTGTACACCTATTCAAAGGATGTCCCTGTTCACTCTTTATGTAGAGCTCCCATTTAGTTTTGAGACTCAGGTTTTCCTAACCTTCAACAACAGTCTGAGCTTGATAAGGGCCTGGACCTTGTCTGCACACTTAGAGGACATCATATTCTTTCATGCTAGGTTTGAAACCACAAGCTTGTGGCCATTTTACCTATAGTTAATGGTTAAAGAAGCAAAGAAAAATCTCATCTTCTTTGCTTTCAGGTATGTTGGGGGCCAGACTACGGAAGGATTAAATTGCTGACCACAAGGGGCCTCTGGCCATGTTGGAAAACCTCATGTTTACAGTCTCCGAAGACAAGATTAAACTACAGCTGTGGGCTGCTGACACTCCCTATTCCAGAGCAATAAAACTGCCAACCTTAGTGATCAAACAGTTCTCGTAATTGGCGAGATTTACTGCCCTTGTTCCACTTCTGAAGCCTCTGCCCATTTCTTCGAGCTTTTGCCTTCAGTGTGCCCTCCTCTTCCTGCACCCCTCAAATCTATGGAAACCCAGTAAATACTATGGGAGATCCAGAAAGTTTTGTCTTAGCTCCTGACAGTGCTAACCCTCCTGAACTCCCCAAAGCATATTGCATTTTATTTAAGACTTCAGCCGGGGATATAGTACAGCACCACAAGCACCTGCCTGGTAAGCGCAAGGTCCTGAGTTTGATTCCCAGTACCAACCAACAAACAAACAAAAAACTATTTAACCCTTCACTGTAACTCATTTCAGGAGATAGGAGGCTAGGCCGTGTCCCCAGCAGCCTGTTCCAAGACTGCTAAAGACTAACTTTAGCCTAACATTATGATTGCATCAGAAGGACTTCAGGGTGGGCAGGAAGGGCCTGGCCTGCAGGACCCACAGACCATGTTGCCCACACATATGTGTCACTCATGAGGGGCCTGGGCCCCTGCCCCAGACTCAGGGTATTATAGACAGCTAAATTAGGCAGAGGTATTACAGGCAGTCAGACAAGGCTAGGCCCTCAAAAGTGTCCATGCAGAAGATGAGAACCCATTAAAACTATAGATGGCAGCACATTTATTGCAGGACAGGCCTCAAGATAAAGATGGAATGACCACGCCTACATGCTGTCCTACATGCCTCCCCAAGAGATAAGCAATATACTATAATTGGTATTATCTGGTCCAATAAAGTCTAGCTAGACATGTCCATCACCCAGCTGGGTGACCAGTACCTCCCCACACATCTCTTTCAAAAAGTGTCCTTGTTCTTTCCACGTACACTTGCTATGTGACCTGCTTCCCCATTTGATCAACATTACCTAATCAGCTACGCTTGTATTCTTATTGGCTGATCATAGTTTTGTCCCATGTTGTGCCCACTTAGTGATTTTGCTCTATAAAACTTCGAGAAGTGGGCTCATTGGCAGCCCACTTGCGGCCCCTCCCGCTTCTCAGGAGCTGTCTTTCTTCTTAAATATTTCCTACCCTTAACCTCTGTTTTTCCTTCAAATTAATCCTTCAGCTTTGAGGAACACGAACTTGGCATATCTGACATCTAACACGTTGGGAGTTACATTTCTTCCCCTATATCATTTGCGGGTCCAATAACATTTCTGTGTCAAGGGGAGACAGCCCTTTTAAATCTCACACCTGGTGTCACATCTGGGGGAGGGATCATGCCCCCTACTGCTTTGCTGGAAGCCACAGCTACCAGGAACCTGCTGTGAAGTAAACTCTCAGCTTCAGCAGTGAGTTAAAGAGGCAGACTTTAAAAAAGGTTTATTTGGAAATAAGACGGGGGAAAAAGAAGGTAGACATCTACCCTGGGAGAATAGGGGCATCAGAAGTGAATATCTGTGCATTTTCTCCTAGACCCCTTTTTACTTAGGACTAGTAATTTCTCCCACTCCCTCAGGTGAGCACCTAGAAGTGGGCACCTTCTGATTGGCTCTCTGGCTGCCTTTGATCCTAATCTGACCTATCTACATTCTTTCTGGCCTTTGATACCTTTCTGCCCTTTTGTGATGGATGGGAGGGGATATAGAAAGCTAACTTAAAGACTAAGCAAAGGAGATGTGTGTATTTGGTGTAGGTATAGTGATGCCAAGAATATACATATAAATACATTTGTATAGGGGTGTGTCTTTTATATACCAAGTAAGAGTCCTCAGGTGACTGCTTGTTATCTTCTTTGTATTTAATCAGAGGCAGGTGAGCGAGAAGCTTTCCCTGGTCTTCCAAGTTTCCAGCTTCCTTCTCTGTTAACTTTCTGATAAATTCCCATGGTAACTGTGCTACCTGGCGCCTGCCTCTAATTGCTCTAACTGCAGTCTACCTGTACAGGCAGAAGCTGCCCCCAGTAAGATTTAATGAAGCCTATCTTTTCCTTGCAGCGCGTCTGCCCGATGGAACGGGTGTCCCGCGGCTCTGCCTGCGCCCGGGCTGCAGGTGCGCGCTTGGAAGTCCACAATTACTTTCTGGACCCCGCGCCGGCCACGCTGCCTACTGCGCAGGCGCGAGTGTGGTGGCGGCGCTGACGAAATCTTACGCACCGCCCAGCGCACGTTGGCTCACGTAGCCTCGCCCGAGCGTCGCCGCAGACGGACGGGAGCACGCAGTTCCAACCCCGTGCACGAAGGGAGGGGCTTTCCGGGGGCGGGAGCCGCCTCAGCCAATCACTGGCGCCACATTTGGGCCCGCCCCCGCCCCGCCCCGTCCTGCCCCGCCCCACCGGCGGCTGGTCCGGGCCTGGTCCAGTAGAGGCGGCTGGGCCTGAGGTGAGTGTGCCTCTGGGTTCAGTGCGTGGCTCAGTGCTGGTCCTGAGTGCGGCCTTGGCGAGGCAAGATGTACAACTGGATCCGAACCCGGACACCGCGCTGGGCAGGGGTCCCGGGGAGGGGGAGCCTGGCCCCGCGAGCTGAGGACACCCCGCAGGGCAGGCAGGGTCCCTTGGGGAAGGCCTAGCCCTGTGGCTAAGGACACGGCGGAGGGCAGGGTCCCCTGGGGAAGGCCTGGTCTGGGGGCTGGGGACGCCAGGCAGGGCAGGGCCCCGGGAAGGAAGAGACTGGGGCTGAGAGAGAGACACTGGTGCTCTTGCAGGGAGGCGCCAGCATGGAGTGAGTTGCAGTGGGAGGTATTAGCCCCAGGTTGAAGGGGCCCCTGGCCATGACTGTTGCCCCTTAGCCCAGAACAAACTGGGAACCTGAATTAAGGGCCCGCCTGTCCTGTGAGGACTCACTCCCCTGAGGGACCAGCCTGGAAGACTCCGAGCTGGCCACACGATGTCAGATAGGATCTGCATCCTGTTGTCCCCTGGCTGGGGCTAGGGTCCCTGCTGGCCCAGCCACCACTCAGACCTTAGTGGCTGTCTCAAGCTGTACAGGTGGGGGCTGTGCCAGCAGCACCCTTAACGGGAAGAAGGGTGGGACTGGCTCTTCAGAGAGTGACAGCAGTTCTGTGCTCAATGTATGGAATCTTCGGTGACATCCAAGGTCTAGGGAAAGGAGACTGGCAGGAAGGTGAGTGCTCTGGAGGGTGAAGATATAGACCCAGGGGCCTTGGAAGAGAAAGATGGGCTCAGGAGCAGAAGGTGGATGAACCCCAAGAGAAAGCACAACTGGAAGACTCCTCGGAAACTTTGGAAGGAGCAAAGGTGGAGTGGGTGCTGGGCATCCAGGCCCAGGAGTCCCAGGGCAGTGGGAGGAGTGAGGGTGAGGGGGGCTTCACTGTGAACTTCCAGGGACTCCAGTCCCCACCCACACTTACCGTTCCCATTAGTTCTGCATCTATGGAATGGGTTCACAGCAAACGGCACCTCCAGCTGTTTGTGGAGACCTCTAAGCACCTGACTCGCTGTGCACATTGATGACACCCTAACCTGTGTGCCTGTCACCCAAGGAAGCCCAGGCTTGGAAGTTAAGTTATTGGCTGTAGTAGCACAGTGCTAATAGCTGTGGATTCACAAGACTTGCACACAGTACCTGTGATTCAGGTTACAGCGGTACATTGGTTGGTGCACTTAATTTGTTCCCCGATTTTGGAAAAGGTAGCATTTGTGTTTGTGCAGGAAAGATGGCCATGGTTGTGTTTTTCACCTGATGTAGAGTTTACAGACAAAAACAGGATTTTGGAAAACGCTTCTGTGTAGTTGTTCACAAACAAAAAGCATTTGTGAACCAAGGTGCCACTGTACAAGGTGTTCATGGTGTTGTAACGGGGACAGGATTGTGGACTGGTTTTCAGGAAGTTTTCCTTGTGGAAAGCTGTGCTTTATTTAGTTGGTTGTTTTTATGTATGTGGTGCTGGGGATTGAACTCAGGGCCTTGTACATACAAGGCAAGAGCTGTACCGCTGAGCCACTTCCCCAGCCCCTAGTTGGTTGTTTTTAGCAGCAGAAATGATTCTGTAAAGTCCACACAGTGGCAGTTGTGTGTCTTACTTGAATTATCAGGTTTCCTAATCACTGAACTAGGCATGATTGTTGCCATAGATTCTATTACAGGTGTGGGTGTACCTGTGAGCAAAAGGCAAATGACCCTGATAAGCAAATTACTTTGCTGTGTTTTGTCAGTCATAACTTTAGTCATTTATGTTTATCAGTGGAGAAGATCTTGCCAAGAATGTTTTCATGCAAATGTGAGAATGTAGCAGGAACTAGAAAGTAAAATGTTATTTGCCATCTTCACACAAGACAAGCAACTCTGGCAGTGTGCTCACATCCTCCCAGGAGCTTCAGTAACCCTCCTAATTTCTCATTCCTTTGCTTTGGTGGTTATGCATGCCTGATGTAATAATTCGTTGGTTGTTTTTTTTTTTGGTACTGGGAATTGAACTCAGGACCTTGCACTTGCCAGGCAGGCGCTTGGGCTGTTGAGCTATGTCCCCAGCCCGCCTGATGTAATTCTTACTTTTGTTTTCAAAGCTGTTTGGAAAGAAGAAAGATGGAAAGTGGCACAGTTCTGCTGGAATCCAAATCCTCCCCACTTCACGTGCTGCGGGAAATGCACAGGCTCCGCCTGCTTGGCCACTTGTGCGACGTCACTATCAGCGTGGAGTACCAGGGCGTCCGAGAAGACTTCATGGCCCACAAAGCGGTGTTGGCGGCCACCAGCAAGTTCTTTAAGGACATGTTCCTAAGTGAGAAGAGTGTGGACGGGACCAGGACTAATGTGTACTTACAGGAGGTGCAGGTGGCTGACTTTGCCTCATTTCTTGAGTTTGTCTACACCACCAAGGTCCAGGTGGAGGAAGACCGGGTGGAGCGGATGCTGGAGATGGCAGAAAAGCTCAAGTGTTTGGACCTGTCTGAAACTTGTTTCCAGTTAAAAAAGCAGATGTTAGAGTCGGTCCTTTTAGAATTGCAGAATTTTTCGGAGTCTCAGAAGGCTGAGGCCAGCAGTGGCCCTTCAACCAGTGCTCCTGCGGACTCCAGGGCAAGTTCGGCCAGGGACAGTGCCCATTGCAATGGTCTTGTGGGGTCCTCAGATCACTCAGGGGACAGGAGCAGCACTGGTTTGTCATTAGATATGCCACCAAGGAAGCCCAAGGAGAAGTTAGACAAGAAAAGAGATGTGGCCAAACCTCCGTACCCTAAAATCAGAAGAGCGAGTGGAAGGCTGGCTGGGAGAAAGGTGTTTGTGGAAATCCCTAAAAAGAAGTACACAAGACGACTCCGAGAGCAGCAGAAGAGTGTGGAGGACGTGGTGGGGGCGGACTGCCAGTGTCCCCAGGAGCAGCCCGTCAGCAGTGTGGCTGCAGAGACTGATGCTGCTGGAGGGACAAGGCTAGATGCAGAGATGGCACCCGCAGAGACAGCGCCGGCTGCAGCCCAAAGCCAGGACTGCACCGAGGAGCCCGAGGGAGTGCTGCAGAGGGCGAGGGCAGCGGAGCCTGAGAAGGAGGCTGAGGGTGAGGGCGGTGGCAATGGCGATGAGAGCAGGAAGAAAAGCAACTTGCGGTGCACGCTCTGTGACAAGGCCTTCCTATATGAGAAGAGCTTCCTGAAGCACGTCCAGCAGCACCATGGCGTGGCCACCGAAGTGGTGTACCGCTGCGACACCTGCGGCCAGACCTTCGCCAACCGCTGTAACCTCCGAAGCCACCAGCTACTCGTGCACAGCAGCGAGCGCCACTTCCCCTGTGAGCTGTGTGGGAAGAAGTTCAAGCGCCAGAAGGATGTGCGCCGGCACGTGCTGCATGTGCATGAGGGCGGTGGTGCGCGCCACCGCTGTGCCGAGTGCGGCAAGGGCCTGAGTTCCAAGACAGCACTGCGCCTGCATGCGCGCACCCACACGGGGGACCGGCCGCATGGCTGCCCCGACTGTGGCGCGCGCTTCTCGCAGCCCTCAGCGCTCAAGACTCACATGAGGTGCGGTGTGAAGGCGGGGAGGTGCGGGCAGGCAGCACGCCGGGTTTGGGTGGCCAGAGTTGAGCGATGGCTTGGGCCAGTGTGCATTCTTTTCAGAGGACGTGGTGAGGCACTGGGAGGTGGCACCTTCACCCTCTCAGAGCCTGGGGGCAGGAGACACACCGTCCTTGGCTGCCCAGGGCTTGTGCTACAGGTCTGGAACAGCCAAGGGACCCAGCCCGGTTCCCTCTGTGCCCCCAGGAAGAGCTGGGAACAGTGTTAGTGAGATGACATCTGCTGGCTCTGTTTGGAATGTGCAGCCCGGTCAGTCTGGGATGAGGACTGTTTTTCTATGAATGTTTGAGCTGTAGTGGGTAGTGGTCCATTTCCAAGTAAGTTTCCATCCAGCTCCCAGCAAATTCCCAACAAGCAGTTAAGTTCCCTACACTGTCCCAGGGTCGTGCCCACTCCCAGCTCGGCGAAGCCTGGCTGGCTGCTGCAGCTAGAGGCTGCGTGCAAAGCACTTGCATGCACTGTTTAAACAGTCTCCCCAATGTCCAGAGCAGCTTCTTTTTAGACCAGGTATGTGAGGAAATGAGGGGAAAGGCTTGACCACATGGTATTTTGTGAGCAACTGTCACCGGGGTGTCGTGACGGATCATTCTAAAAGAGGAAGCATCACAGTTACTAGCTGGCACTTGGGCACAGTCCCTGTATAGACCCAATTACATAAGCTAAGCACAGTGAGGTGGTGGTCCCTGCTGTGTGGACTCATAGGGCACCGTGTCCACCTCCTGGCCTTGCCTGGAAGCTCTGGGCACTGTGGGGTGGAGACACAGCTCTCAATCTGTCCCTCGGAGATGGTTTTGGCAGGGTAGAGTGGACATTGTATTACAGAGTGACCTTTGAAACCCACCCTGAGTCACCTCTGGATGTTGTGCTTTCAGAATTCATACAGGGGAAAAGCCTTTTGTCTGTGATGAGTGTGGGGCGAGATTCACTCAGAACCACATGCTGATTTACCACAAAAGGGTCCACACAGGTAAATACCACGCTGCGGTGACTCACTCTCTCCTAGCTGTGCAAGGAAACTGGCTGGCTTTGCCAGGAGATGCAGGCTGAAGCCATCCTAGCTTACTGATCTAGTGACCAAAGATGAGTAAAAATTCCCATGGCCTGCAGTGCTGGGGCCTTACCAGAATCCTAGCCTCCAGGTCTCCATGTCCAGAGGTGCAAAACAGGTCCCAGGGACTGAGCCTATTTCCAGGAATCTATCCTTATAGAAATTGTCAAAAATATGACAAAAGTAGTATGCTATTAACCGGCAATAGATTGGAAACTATCTGTCTAGCTGTAAGAAGTGGTTCAGTCAGCTCCCTGAGGTAGATGTGGGCTCTGGCTCACGACATGGTCATTCAGAGTAAGTGCTCTGAGAAACACGAAAACAGCTGTGCTTAGACGTTGAGTTAAAAATGCTCAATTAAACTCACAGTTAATCCCAAGGCCAGAAGAAAAACAACTGTTGTATGATCCCTTGTTGTATAAGGTGGTAGGATCATCTCTTATTTCCCAAAATCTCTGCAGTGTAATTTGAGCATATGAGGGAAAACATTTAATTTGGCTTTATTCTGCTTCAGCAGTATCTGTGAGCCTCAGAATCCTGTTGTGAGCCACACAGAGATGTACACAATCTAACCGTGTATACTGTGGTTGTACAGTTTCTTGTATTTTTTACTTCTAAGCACTCCGTCTTGCAGACAAGATGAAGATGTGCATTTAACGTGAACCATACTGTAGGGGAGCAGCATTAGGGTCCCGTGGGGGTGAGGCACTCTCAGGTCACACAAACAAATCAAATCAGAATCGGTATTTGACATTTAATGTATTATGGTTTTGGTAAAGCCAGCATTTACATTTTGCTGTTTGTGAAATCCAGGCACTCCTGTTAATTAGATGAGTCCTCAGGGGTTGGGGATAGATCTCAGTGGCATAAATGCCTGCCTGCCAAACGCCAGGTCCTGAGTTTGATCCCTACTACCGCCAAAAAAAGCAAAAAACTAGATGAGTCCAAGCTGTGAGAATGAGACTGAAACTACCAAAAGTGAGATGTTAAACTCTTGACGTGCACTCCAGTCTGGAGACTAGGGCTGCTACTCTTAGAACTAGCTGAATATAATATGGCAGTATAGTAAGTACAACATATATCTTCTGCAAATTTTCTTTCCTTTTGAGAATGTTCTTTATTCTGATAAAGACCAACAGAAGTGCTTTTTAAAAAACAGAAGTGAAACTGTTTCTTTGTTGAGAGTAAGTAGATTTCTAAACTGTGAGCTGGCTGAATGATAACTTGGATTCTAGTCTAATGGAATGTTTCTTGGATTTCCAAGGAAGCTCCACACCAACTTTCAGCAAGTAGCAAGCATCCTGTGTAAATTAATGTTTTATGATAGTTTTAATTAGGAAGTCTAACATGCCACCCACCAGGGGGTTTTAAGAGTGTGGACCTACTCTTCCCACCTGCTTTTAATGCTGAAGTATTGTTTCTAATTTTCTTTCATCTTTTCATGTAGGTGAAAAGCCTTTTATGTGTGAAACATGTGGCAAGAGTTTTGCTTCTAAGGAATACTTAAAGCACCACAATAGAATCCACACTGGCTCCAAACCCTATAAGTGTGAAATGTGTTTCAGGACTTTCGCACAGCGGAACTCACTCTACCAGCATGTGAAAGTCCATACAGGTACGGCTGCAGTGCCTCAGGAAGGTTGTTCAAGTGGCAAGAGATGTCCCAAGGTTTCAGATTTACTAGGAAACTTTTTCAAAGCTTTAACCTCCCAAAGTGGCTAAACTCTGATGTCATAATAGCCTTTTGGGGGTCTTTTCTGACCCTGAGAAACTAAAAGTAGAACACATATGTGTGCAGACAGGGCCAACCTTGTACCTGTGCAGAAAGGAGAGATGGGGTGTAGATATCAGTATGGATGTGCCCAGCCTACATTCAGATTATACACAAGGGTAATGGCCTACATGTTCATAAACAGACACATGCACACACCATTGTGGGACTTGGAGGTTTCTTCTTTGTTACTGTAGAAAGACGGTGTCATTTTTACAGATGGAATACCAGCTCCAGGCAGATTCCGGCCCACTTTAGGTAGAGATACAAAGTCTGTGACTCAGGCAGATTGGTCCCTCAAGCTGTTGGACTGGGGCTTATGTAAGCAGTGAGGATTTCCAGGGCTTGAGGACAGTATATTCATCAGTAAACACAGCAGGTGAAGAGGTTGCTCTCCTAGTCACTTCCTTCTTTCCGCCTAGGGGAGCGGCCCTACTGTTGTGACCAGTGTGGGAAGCAGTTCACCCAGCTCAACGCTCTCCAGCGCCACCGTCGCATCCACACAGGGGAGAAGCCGTTCATGTGTAACGCGTGCGGACGGACGTTCACTGACAAGTCCACCCTCCGGCGGCACACCTCAGTAAACAGCGGGCGCCTGGGGAAACACACTGGGCAGGAGGAGGCAGTGGGGCCACTAGACAATTATAGCAGTGGCACTGGTGCTGGGCAGATGTTTCGCAGCTATTGGTGAAAGGGGTTCAGTGCAGCAGCAGCAGCAACAGCAGAACTGATGCTGGAGATGATGGTTTTAAAAGCTGCTTTTGTTAGGAGTGTCTAGATTGGGGGATTACAGAGGCACGTGTGGTGACCCTGTGCTGTTTGTTTTGTAGATCCACGATAAGAATACTCCATGGAAGTCTTTCCTTGTTATTGTAGATGGCTCCCCCAAGAACGATGAAGAGCACAAGACAGAGCAGCCTGATGAAGAGTACATGCCCCCCAAACTTCCGGAGAAGTTGCTGTCCTTTGCTGAAAACGGCCACTTTGACAGCCTGGCCATGCTGGGCTCTGCGCCTACTGGGCAAGAGGACAGTGCCACACACACAGCCTGCAAGGTGGATGCCTCTGTGGTGTCCCAGGACACTCTACTTGCTACCGCCATGGGTGAGCTCGGTGAGCTGACCCCACAGACGGACTCAATGCCCACACAGCTTCACTCTCTGAGTAGCATCGAATGAATGGTCTGCTGGTGACAGCCCTGCTTCACGGTGCACCAGCAGCTGAGAAATCTCTCACTGTCCATGTGCAAGGTGGGGGCTGGGGTGGCTGCTGCAGATGCTCCTGACCGTGCACGTTTTCATCACACCACTTACAAATGTTTCCCTCTGGCGCCCTGACTTGCATGATCTCTGCTCCCCAAGCCCTGGTGCAGGCTGTGTGCACTGCCTGATTGTCCTGATGCTTGGCCCACTCTTGTCCATTGCACAGAACACGGCACTGCCCTGCTCCTGAGTGCTCTTCACAGTCTTCCTGGTCCCGCCCCGCCTTACACTCCATGTGCTTTAAAGTATTTTCTGCCAAGCTAAAATACAGCCAGGACTGTAATTTCAGCTGCTGCTTCCTTGTTGAGCTGAGGCAGTCTGATCTGTGGGAACCCTGACATGGGCCTGGAGGGATTACTGCATTCATTCCTCCCTGCCTTCTGCTTGCAGACCCTAAAACAGGAATGACAAATTGAATTCCATCAGAAGCCAGCATGTCTCATAGCGCACATGCAGCTGAGGAGTTTGAAGAAACCTACTTGGGAAATGACATGTGGCTATTTAGTTTCATTGCTAAAAAGAGGCTTAGGTGAAAGCTGTCCTACCAAAGAGTCTAGTGAGACAGTGTAGTTATTTTACACAGGCATGACAAGTGCAGCAAGGGGCTTTAGGGCACTTGAATGTCATTTTATTGACATGTAGCAAAATGAGGGGTGACAAAAGCAAGTCTCAGTGTGGAGACATCATGTTTTTGCTAGGTTTTTCTTGATTGATTTGTCATTCCAGAAACCCCACCTCCTCTGCAAGCTGAGAGTGTGCAGCCAGCTAGCGTCCCCACAGACCTGCTCCCTTGGGAGCAGCAAGAGCCTAGAAGGGCCTCAGACCGTGCCTTACCAAGCAGCTGGACAGAGCCAGTAAGGTGGGCTTCAGTGCTCCTCTGGCTGACTCCCGCTGGACTGAGTTACTACTCAGTGGAAACAATGGAAAGGATTCTGCTGTCACTGCTGCTCCAGGTTGCTGTGTGTGCGGCTGTGTTTGTGAAAGGCTTTGATCCAAATATAACCCTAAGCATATTAATTTCAGAGGAGTGAATTCAAGGGAGAGTTCTGTCCCCCAGTTGATTTTTTTCCCGTGTCCTTAATTTATTAAACTTGCTGTGCACACACCAGTCCTCCTGGAGGAAAGCGCCTCACCTGTGCTGAGGTAGGCACTGGGCTGCAGATGGTGGTTCCTTCTGTGGCATTCACTGTGTGACTCCCTAGCAGGTCTGAGGACTGGGGCAGCCTGCAGCGCTCAGTGCTGGTGACATTTCACACTGCACTTGACCGTCACACTGATTTCAGATTCCATTATGACCATGTCATTGTGTCCCAGCTGTGTTTACAGAACAAAACTGTGTGAATGCACACAGCCCTTCCAGTCTGAAGAGGAGACTGCCCAGCTGATGGATTATTTTTGGGGATAAAGTCAGCTTGATGGAAAGGAATTCGAACAATATTTTGTTACCTGCTGGAAGCATTTTTGTCTTGAATTTTTCTTTAGAAGTTCTGCACAAAATTGTTTAATGTGTTAATAAATGTCTGCTTTTTGAAATAGGTCTGCAGTTAAAAGTTTATTTACAGGATTATAACTTGGTGTCTGTAGAAATAAGATTCTTAATGATCAGGTGTTAAATTCCCTAATCAAGTACATGATGACACTTTTTAAGTCAGGAACTTCAGAGCCTCCTAACGACTCTGAAAGCATGGGGTAGGGGATGGGCCCTGCTGTGCAGGAGCTGGCGGGGTTTGAGCACCAGGGCACTCTTGCCTGTCCCCTCAGTGTGACTAAGGAGATGACTTCCACTGTCTTTGCTTCTGTACCCTTCCCAGCAGGCTACAGCAGTTCTGAAAACAAGGTACCCACAGCTATAGAAGCCTCACTGTGGGGGACTGGGTGGGTCCCGATTCTCCCAATGCAAATACAGTCCCACTGGTGAAAGCAAGGCCTCCCTGATAGGTCTGTGCCAAGCAGGTGGTGAGGACAATGCTTGAGTGGTGGCACACAACCCCCAAGGTGTCAGAGGTCACGGAGGTAACTTGATGTCACTGCAGACATTCTGTATGAAACACTCAGCCCAGATTTCAAAGGGCTCTGAAGCCTTTGGTTTTACTGAGTTTGCTGTACGGCTGGAAGGAATGGGCCAAGTAGGGCAGACCTCAGGAGACTGCCATCCGTGGTGATTATCTGGGCAAATCTGCCCGATGTCGCACCTTGTCACATCAAGGACTTGCACATTTCTGAAACAAAATGGGTGCTTGTACACTAAGCTAACCCTATGTCCTGGACGAGAAGCAGCAACATTATTGCAGCTGGGGGAGGGCACTCATGCTGAGGTCTTTGTGCACAGGCAGCTGGACAGGCGCAGACAGCTGACTGGACACAACCAAGCCAGCGGGTTACACAGCGGGTCCCTGGCTGCCCTGAAGCTGTCCTTTGGTGGTCTGCACAGCCTCTTCTCAAGGAGGCACAGCCAGGCCTGACTTCTTCCTCTTAGAAAACTGAGAAGACCCATGGGGCTTTCTGTGCCTAAAAGTCCCCACGTCTCCTGGCCTGCGACGGCCTGTTCTATGAGACATTCCTTAAACCTGCTCTGAATTACTTGAAGTGCTGTAAGCAGTCAAGGCTCTGCAATAGCATGAGTGGGCGAGCTGACGCCATACCCCATACAGGCCATCTGTGCCTGGGGACAACGGCAGGCTTCTGGGGCCCTTGCCTCCGCACAGCACAAAGGCCTCCAGCACCACTCCACTTACAAGTGAGCATGGAGCCCTCAGAACTTGGGGAAGGGATGAGAGCATGAGATCAGCAGCTGCCATGTACTCTTAGTGACCAGCAGCAGCTGAGCTTGGCGTTTCCTTCTGTACCTTGGTCTGGCTATGGGAGGATCTGCAGAGTATGAATGATTACCCACTGCCTAAACTTTAGGGGTCAGCTTTCAGGAAAGGAAGCTACTTCTGAACATGTCGGTGACCTAGGAAAGACTCGTCAAGATGATATTCATAACTGATACTTTATTTACTGTACAGGTTCACATAAAACAAATATACTCTTTTTGCTAAGGTATGTTTATGGTTATGTGGTTGGTTTTCATACTGCTGCTCCCTACAAGGGTAACTCGGAGCCTCACAGGCAGGAGCCTGCTATGGTCCCAGGTCACACTGCAATGGGCAGAGCACAGGCATGCGGTGCCACAGAGCCTCCACAGGAAGTCTCGAAGGTCTGCATTTGAACACTGGGAATGCACAACACCAGAGGAACAATGATTGCACAGGGGCTGGTGCATGTACTTCGGTTACAGTGACACCACCACACATGGTCACAAGTGTGCAAAAATACTGTTTTCAGATCATTAAATAAAAAAGGAATTCACACAAGCTATAAAATCGTTGCCACAAAAAGCAAAGCTTTCTTGTAAGAAATATGAACTGACTTCAACTACGCACTGACCCCAGAGCTGCGAAAAAACAAGAACTGTAACATAAATGATCATTCTGTACTGCTCATAGACAGCATTCCGAAACCTGGAAAACTGTGTCCCAGGTATCCTGAGACATGGCACTGCTCTGCATGCACAGGACACTTGGGAAAGCGAGTTTGTACTTGACTGTCTGGACTCCTTTTTCAGTCTCCTTTTACAGACTCTGGCAGGTATGTTCTTGTCATTGTACTCACTTTTATTATTTTCACACGAAATACGAGAAACAAAGCTCACTTCTTACTCCAGGCACTGGTCCCAGCATTTATTTTAATAGAAACAAGCCACTCTGCTGACTCAGCAAAATAATACAGACGCTTCTTGTGAAAGCCACACCCTCCAATGGGCCTGTGCGGAGGTCATGCTGAATGCTAAGCCAAGTGCCCCAGAGGACAGCACCCGGTTTCTACTTCACAAGGCCAAAGAAGAGTCTGAGCTAGCAGGGCCAACACTGCTCCCTGGCTGGCTGGTGCTGAAACTGACTCGGAGGCAGAGGAAGCAAGCCAGAGCCACCTGCCCTCTCGTTCCAGATGTACACATGGCTGACCTGGAACACACCGGGTATGGCAGTAGAACCCACTGTCCTCTGGCCATTTCTTTAAAGAGGAGATTCTACCCGGTGTCAAGCACGCACCTGGGCTCCGGTCCAAACCCTACCCTAACAGGTACTTTCATTCAAGAACCCAGAACCCCACAGGTAAGACTCCAGGGCCTGTTCCTCTATGCCCACCAGACACTGGGACACCACTGAGCTTCCTGCACCCCAGGACCTGCGACTCGTCACCACCATGGCTGGGTTGCTGGATGCAGACCTCCACATCAGCCTCAGTGCGTGATTTCCCACTTTACTCCCTTCTTTCCCTCTCACCCCAGACTGATGACCTGCTTTCCAGTCCTCCTCTGGGCTCACTACTGGCCTGGCAAAGCCACTCTGCTTCTGCACAGCAAAAGCCCAATACTTCTAGCCGAGGACCACTAAATACTGCAACCTCACCAGATACTCCTCACCCTGACGAAACACAGAAAGGTTTATTATTGGGCACTAAGGGCAGCAGCACAATTTAGAAAGGGATGCGAGATCTGTCAGGCATTACAAACCATTTCAGCACAAAAATATGCACGGGAGACTCAGGGAATAAGCCCAGGTCTGAGTGCAGTACCCTCGAGGACCATGTTTTCAGCTCAAGAGCAACCTAGGTCATGAACCCAACAGGACAGCACAGGCTACAATAAGCCCACCAGCTTTAAGACAATCCAATCCCCAGATGCGAGGCAGGGGGCTCACCTGGCCAGGCACACTGTAATTTCCTCCTGAGCACCCAACAGATGGGTGAAAGCAATCACACCCACTTGCACACTGATTGCTCAGTTTACCTTACCCACCCTCGACAAGACTGCCATGAGCATAGCATAGAAGACAGCGCGAATGAATGCACTTTCACCCCAATGAAGCAGGGACTTTCTCCTGAGAAAGGAACAATTCTGCTTCTCACACATTTTAGAAACTCGGGGGTGTGTACTTAAGTACAAACCCATCAAATCCACCTTGACTTTCAACCAGATAAGATGCAAGTCCTGCCAGTGATCTGCTCTTCCCAAAGCAAATGATGCTCACAGATCCCACTGCTGAGTCCTGTGTGCATGTGCACAAACAGACAATATTAGGAAGCTATCATTAGCACCGTCAAAATATCACAGAGAATAAAAATAAACCATTCCTGATGTGGTCATAACGTCACCCTATTATCCACCCTAGCCTGAATGCACTGAAAGAACACATCCAGATGCCAACACACAGAGTCTGTGAAGCATCCGTTACATGAGTCCCAGAGTCCAGGGAACAGAAGTCACCCTATTATCCACCCTAGCCTGAATGCACTGAAAGAACACATCCAGATGCCAACACACAGAGTCTGTGAAGCATCCGTTACATGAGTCCCAGAGTCTAGGGAACAGAACACAAACACAAAAGCATGAAAGAGGGGTCTGTGGACATCACAGATGGAAGTAAGATCTGAAGCACTTCTTGGGAAGCTCTGGGGGCTGAGCATGAAATGTACTCTGGTTGTCACGAACACAACAGTGACAGGAGCCTTCTTCAGCCGCTGCACAGTCACGCAGACATGGCGCGCTGAACAACACACATCGCTGGGCTCACAGACAACTGAATGAAGCCATTAAATGGGTATCCCATGGGATCACTTGGCCCTAACACAAACTAAAGAGGAGTGCGCTACATGCCATGAAGACAGAGACGCTTCACTTTAGGTCCCCATCCCCTTCGCCATCACCCTGGATGGACTTCTTGATACGCAGCAACATGGTGGTCAGCCACTGGTCCAAGCGCGATATCGAGTCAAATTCTTTTACCTGGTTCAAGAAACGAGTAACAGGAATTACTCATTGGAAACACACACAAACACAATGCAGTGAGCCATGCTATTTAAACCCTTTCCAGCAATAACCCACCAGCTTCCTTCATTGGCCTATTAGAGTGAGGCCTGGGTTAACCCCTAGCACCACAAAAAGTTTATCTTTCATCATTTTATTACTATTTTGATGGTACTGGTGCCAAGTACCTGTACTTTTTCATACTACATTGTATGTGGATGTGTGCAGGGCTAACAGTGGAACTGGAAGTGACAAGAAGCTGGACTTGGGGATGTGGAGAATTAATTCACCTGAGGGCACACGGCAGAGCTGGGAAGGGCTTGAGCAGAGCCCTTTTAATGCATCGCACCGTACTGCCAAAGACCATCATTGGAACAGTACACAAGTGGTTTAGGGAAAAAGCTAAATAGAAAGATATTCTTTCCTAACTTTCCTTCAGGGTCCTGAGGAACATATTTTTGTTTGTTTTCTGAGACAAGGTCTTACTCTATGGTTCAGGTTGGCCTCAAACTCACTATGTACCTCAGGCTGGCCTCCAAGTTGCAGCAATCTGCCTACCTCAGAGTGCTGGGATTACAGGTGTGCGCCACCGTGCCTGGCTTACAATTAACACATTAACAGAGGACATGGAGACATTTACTTGATTTTAAACATAACATGGTAAAAGATAGGAAAACACAAAAGACAAAGGAAAGAAGATTTATCGTATGCCACAAATATACTGAACCTTGTCTTTATACTTTCTTTTTTGTACCAAGAATTGAACTCAGGATCTTGCACTTGCCAGGCAGGCACTGTGCTGCTGAGCTATATCCCCGGCCCCAGTTTTTCATACGTACATTTGAGCCAACTTTACCTTACACTTATTTATGAATCAGATCATTTTCAAAAGAAAAAACTAAAATAGCAAATTGCAGCAGCATGTGTTGTCTTCTCTCAAAGGGGCCTCACAGCTCAGTTAGTTTTAAGCGTAAGTCAAGAACAGTGCTGACGGACCAGGGATATAGCTCAGTGGCCCAAGCGCCTGCCTGGCAAATGCAAGGTACCAAGTTTAATTCCTGGTCCCCTCCCCCCACCAACACAAATCAAAGAACCATGCTGAACACAACTGGAATTTCAGTATAGCCAATGGTGAACAGAACTGCCTATTCCAGGGGTGGTGAACCTATAGCATGTGGTCTGTAGTGGTTCTCCTTATCATGAAAAGCTCTAAAAGGTTCACCATTACTGGGCTAATTTGTGAAGAAAATGAAACATGATCTTTGGAAAATACTGCTGGAATGATGTTCAAATGAACATTCAAAATTTACACAACACGAAGAAGAAATTTCTATAAAATAAACCTTCAAAAATGTACCGTATCCTAAAGGTCTAACTTACTGCTTCAGTGTAAGCTTCACTGTTCTGTTCTTCATGAGCTTCTAGAAGTTTCTGGTAGCGTTGAAAAAAAAATGAAAAAACAATTAACTGGTTGGGCCCTCAAAGTTTCATTTCTACATGGACACTGTAAAGAGACTCAACCTTGGTATTGCATTAAGGGTGGTTGCCAGAATCTCAGGGCATTGGGGCAATGTGTGCCCTGCCAGAGGCCTAGCTTTGGAGAGGCACACAGGCTCTGATCCTCACCCCGCAGGCAGCAGCATACCTTGGGAAGAACAGGAGAGCACCAAACCATTGGTGCAAGCTGACAGATACAAATATCACCTCACACCCGGACCCACAAGGCACCATCATTCGAAAGCAAAGCTAGTTTAAAGTTGATAATTACTCACTTTCAATAGTTTACACTCTCTTGAGTCAGTAAATGCTGGAAACATCTCCTCATATTTCTCAAGCGCAAGCTGAGGGAGAAAAGGTACTAGTCAACTTTAGACTTACTGGACTAGGAAGGACACTTTCGATACCCGACTAACGTGCTGCATCCGCTAGGTAGAGAGGTTGTTCCTCAACTCAGGCTGACCCCAACCTTGACCTTGACCCAAGTGAGCCACAGGCCAGATGCCCACAAGCACTACCTTCTGCAGCCCCAGTGGCCACTTGGTGCCAGGTCCTTCCTTGCCCGCACCACCAGCTTCTACTGATTTCCAGTTTCTCCTCCATCCTCAGCCAACTCTACTCCCTAACTCTACTCTGCTTTCCTGTTTCCTTCTTAATCTCTCTAAAGCACAGTGTGAAGCAGAGCTTGAGGAAAATAGTCTTCCTAGTCTGGACGTGGATCCACAGTACTGAATCCCTGTGCGGATGTCCTCAATTCAGTCTGGCTCAACCCCACTAAAGGGCAACAGCACGAGCTGCAGGTAACCTTACCTTGGCATTCAGCTCATCCACAATGAAATGGCAGAGTGCCGCCTTGAAGAAGTAGTCCTTGGCGCTGTACTTCAGCAGAGGGTTGTCCATCGTGCTTGCCCCAACCTGGCGCAGAGGCAGAGTGTTATGGTTTGTGTCTGGATGTCAGCCCAAATCCTCATGCAGTCATGAGGCAGGCTTCTAGATTTTTGATTGATCCATAGTCCAATGCTGGGATTACGGGTGTGAGCACTACAACAATTTCCATACAACGTAAGGGAGGGAAAGAGGCTGCTTGCTTTTTCCTCTTGTTCCTCCCTTTTCCTCTAGTTGCTTTTGCTGTTTTCCACCATCGTGAATGACTGCCCTGTGCCATGTGCCTCCCTGCCTTGGAGCCAGCTGAGTAGACTGAAACCCCCACAAACTGTAAGCTAAATAAACCTTTCCTTCCTTAATTTTGCACAACAGGTATTTTGCCCCAGCAAGGAGAGAAAAGTAACCAAGACATGGAGTTAAAGCCAAGCTCTGCCATCATGCATTTGCCTGCTGCCCTTCAGAAAACACTCACCAACCTCGTTTAGTTTAGCTACAGAGTTATTCTAATGCAATTCAAGGGTAGTAAAACTCAAGTAGAACAAAACAAAGGTATTTACTGCAAGCTGCATTATAACTAAACTTCTGAAACTTGAAAGCAAGCAAAAGAATCTAAACATGGCCTGAGAAAAATAATAACCACCTAGCATAGAAAGAACAATACTGAGTATTCTTCACACAGAAGGAAAAGAATGATCAACCCAGAAGAGAACACTCAGAAATGTGTCAGAACAGGGAAATCCAGATGCTCCCAGACAGAGAACATGTACACAAGTTGGCACCGACAGACTGCTCTGGAAGCATGGCACACAGATGTTCTCTAACAAGAAAGGATCAGTAGGAGAGGGAGCCCTGAAACAACACAGCAGAACAAAGAACACAGGTACAGCAGGCTTCCCTTCTCCTGAGTTTCTAAACTGCTTGATGGAAAAAAATTCTAACACCAACACATGTAGTTCTAACTCTGTACCCAAAATACCGAGACAATCACATACTAAAGGAGAGGGTGATGAAAGGCAAGACAGGGTAAGAGTCTATCTCATTGAATTGACAAAATCATGACACTAGCAGTCTGGGACAAGTTACAAATATACAATGCAAAGCCCAAGCAACCGCTGAAAAAAGCTAGTTGGAGACACAGTAAATGAAACAGACAGCCAGGTAACTCACAAGAAAGGATAAAGAAGGGCTGGGGATATAGCTCAGTGGAATAAGCGCTTGCCTAGCAAGCGCAGGGTCCTGAGTTCGATCCCCAGTACCGCAAAAAAAAAAAAAAAGAAATAAAATAATAAAAAAAATAAAGGATAAAGAGAAGAGGCACAAAAAACAGCACAAATAAAAAGCAACCATAAAATGACAAATTTAAGCCCTAGCACATCAAAAATTAAATGTGTCTGATTTAAATACAACAATTAAAAGACAGAGACTGGCAGAATAGATTTAAAAATGGTACAAACTATAAGAAACTCAAGATATTTACTTCAATTATGATTATAGGCTACTTAAAAGGAGAAGGCTTGAGAAATATATATACATAAATCAAAAGAAAATAGAAGATAGTTGGGTGTGGTGGTGCACGCTGGGAGGCTGAGGCAGGAGGACCACAAATTTGACTGAGGTCTTATGCCAAAATAAAAGCTAAAATGTTTAAAGGGCTGAGGGTATAGCTCAGCACAATGGCCCTAGGTTCAATCCTCAGTATTGCAAAGAAAAAAGGAAGAGGTTATAAAGTAGATTAAATAGTCTTCAGAGCAAATATTATCAAAGCGAACATTATACAAGAATAAAAGGGTCAATCTACCAAGAATAGCAAAACAAAGCTGCAAAAATGTGAAATAAAGACAGAATGAAAGGAGAGTATGATTTAAATCCATAATGACACTTGAAGACGTTGATACTCAACTCTCAACAACACGCAGAACCAGATAGCAATCTGCAAGTCCACAGAATCCAACAACATTATCAGCCAAGAGGACCCAAGCAGCACTCAAAGCAGACCCCCAGAGGCGGTGGCAGCACAGAACAGGCCCAGACTGGCTGCTTCCTCAGCATCCTTCAGCTCTCACGAGCACACAGAACAAGGCTCCAGGGATGGAAATCACCAAGGTGTGTTCTCCACCCACAGAGGAATCAAACCGGAAAGGAGCAAGAGAAAGAAGGCAGGAAACTCTCCAAACCTGTGCAGATTACATCAAACTGACTAAATGGGTCAGCAAAGTTTTAAGAGAAATCAATAAATATAATGAAATGCATTAAAATTAAACAATATGATACACATTTAAAACTGCTAAAAGGTAACTGAAATCACTAACTAAAATCACTAAAGATGCATATACAACAATGAGGAAACTCAAAGCTAAGCAAGCTTCCATCTCAAATGCCCAGAAAAAAGACCAAAATAAAGCCAAAGAAAGTAGACAGGAGATGAAGACAGAAATCAGTAAAAATGAAAAGAAATAGAGAAAAATCACTGGCTTCTACTAAACTATTAAGAATTAACATCAATCCTTTACAAACTCTTTTAATTCTGAGGCCAGAATTATCTAGATTCTAAAACTAGACAAAAACGTCTCTCTCTTTCTCTCTCTCACACACACACATACACACACACACATCATACAACTCAAGATCCATATCCCTTGTGAATATCTTCACAAAATCCTCAACAAACACGAGCAAGTCTATTCTGGCAACTTGGGAAGTGTTATGCATCATGAAGCACACGCAGCGAAAGCTCATCCTGCCCAGCAAAGGTCTGGCCTTGCCTGTGGTTCCTGGAGGTCACCTCCAAGTCCTTGAGCTGCTGTCCTGAGTTTAGCTCTGCCTATGCGGAGTGTAGAATCAGGCCAGCTGGCAGGTCTCCAGCCAGGCCTACGTGGCTGAGCCCCAGTAAAAACTCAGGGCAGTTCACTGAGGGGTCTTCCTGGCATGCACTCTCACGCTTCACACCATGTACCCAACCCCACTGGGAGAGGACAATGGTGCACACCCAGAGCTCTCCCAGCCTGTGTCAGGAGCCTCTCCTCCACTGACCCACGCCACAGCCCTCTCTGGGATGATCCTTCACTGTGACCAGAACAGCTTTCAGTGAGCTGAGTCCCTCTGGCACATCATTGTACTGGAGGGTATTTTGGGGGATAACGAAACTTTGCAGTGACCAAATAGGATTTATCCCAGGAACCTAAATTTAGTTCCATGACTGAAGATGAATGTAATATACCATATTAACAGAATAAAGAACAACGGCTGTATGTGCATCTCAGTGGATGTATAATATAAATGCTCTTAACAAAATCCAAATCCTTTGGTGCTAAAATACTGACTAGGAAAAGAAGAGACCTTCCCCAGATTGATGATAAGCATTTACAAAAAACCATAGCTATGCCACTATGATAGTGTGTGCCTGTAATCCCAGAACCATGGGAGGCTGAAGCAGGAGGACCACAAGTTCAAAGGGTATAGCTCAATGAGAAGGCTCTGGGGTCAATTGCAAGTACAGAGACAGGGAGGCACCATTAACATCATATGTAATGGAGAAAGGCTGAAAACTTTTCCTCTAGGATTAGAACGAAAGAATGGGATCTGCTCCTGCAGTTCCATTAAATACTGTACTGGAAGTCCCACTGATGGCAGTGGACTAGAAAATGAAGTAAAAGGCATTCAAACTACAGAGGAAGAGGTAAAACTTTGCTATTTGCACATGATGCGGTCTTACATATAAAAATATCCTGAAACATCTACCAAAAATATCTATTAGAGCTAATACACAAAGTCAGGATGGTTGCAAGGTACAAAATTATTTGCAAAAACCAACTGTAGGGTTTGGGGATTTAGCTCAGTGGCATAGCGCCTGCCTGGCAAGCATGAGGTCCTGAGTTTGATTCCTAGTACCCTCCCCACCCCCGAAAAAAGCTGTATTTCTATATAATCTGTAAAGGAAAATAAGGACACCATTCCACTTCTAATAGCATCCAAAAAAGTAAAATACTTAGGAATACATTTAATAAAAAATTTACACAGCTTATACTGAGAACTACAAAACACTCTTGAGCAAAATTAGAGAAGATATGAATAGATGGGAGGCACCTGTGTGGGCAGACTGAGACCTAACCCTGCGAAAACGGTGATCCTCTCTGCCAGATGCTGGTGAAAGCTCTCTTGGAGGTGCCATGTCAGGGGAGCATTGGGAGCAACAGGATGAGGCTTCTCCCATTGTACAGCAGATGGGCTTCTCTGCAGGTGGGCCTGGCCCATCTAACGAAGGCCTGACAAACCAAGGGCTGACACATGACAGATTCATACTCAGCACCTGACCGCCAGGGTTGCCATACTGTCTGCCTAGGGCCCAGACCTGGACCAGATCTAGCCCTATTCTTGCCCAGGTCTTCAGCTTGCCACCTGCAGACCCTAGGAAGCCTAGCCTCCCATTAAGGAAGCCTGTTCCTTAACATCATCTCTCCTCTCCTCTCCTCTTCCCTCTACAGACACAAGCATGCACGAACACACAACACACACAGAGGCACTTGCACATCTCCCACTGGTACTGTGTGTCTGGAAAACCCTAACGCACTCTTTAAATTGATCTTCACATGCAACACAATCCCTATAAAAATAGAGAGATTAACAAACTTATCCTATAATTTACATGTAAAGGGATCTAGAATAGTCAAAACAATCTTGAGAAAGAAGAAAAAAATCAGGACGGTTCCTGGTTTCAAAGCTTCCCATACGGACACAGTAATCAAAATAAATATGGTCAAAAGATGGACAAACCAACCAATCGGATTCAGAGCCCAGAAATAAAGGCTTGCATAGCAGTGAAATAGTTTTCAACAAGGGTCCCAGAACCACACAACAGCAAAGAATCTGTTCAATGAGTGGAGCTGGGTAGGCTTGGTTTCCTCACGTCCTTAAGAATTAAGTAAGACTTGAAGGACTTCTGGGAAGATGGTGGAGGCCCCTGGCTTGGGTATGAGAGGAAGATCAAAATCTACAGAGATATGGTGAAATCAGGTCACTTCAGAGGTCTGAGAGAGAAATACACCAGTGGAATGAGTCAGTGGGCGCTGTGCACTACAACAGCTGTGAATGGCTCCAGTACAAGTGACCACTATGTCCTCTGGTTTGGCTGGATGCCACTGCAGAGGGGTGAAATGAACCCAGGACTCAGCAGCCTCCATCCCAGGGCTCCTGGTGTTAAAGCCCCATAGTGACTGGGTGAAGGACAACCACAGGAGATGTCCAGGGTAGGGAGCCATAGTCAGGCAGACAATGACACCCAGAAGGTTATAAGCTAAATGACTCAGGCCCCAAACCCACAACCAGAGGCCAGGATCAGCCTGAACCTCTATGGATTTGAAAGTCCCACAACTAGCACCCCACCCTAATCCTGTCAGAGGTTGCTGGGATCATCTAGCATGGACCTGGGCTCAGAGCAACTTCACCTCTGTCCACGGAGAGCGCAGAGTCACATTCTACAGTGGATGCTGCCATAAAACTGTAGGCCCCAGGAGATAACCCCTGGCTTGAAATTGCCCAGACATTTCTTTTTTTCCTCATTGCTTATAGGCCTTTTTTTCAGTTGTTGTTGTTGTTTGTTTCTATTTACTTTTGTTATGAGTGTGAACACTGTTTTCGGTTTTTTTCTTTCATTTTGTTCTTGTTTGTGTTTCTTCTTTCTTTCCCTCCTGTTTTCCTGAGGCTTGGGTAATCTTCCCTTGTCCGTATCCTTGCTTCTAATCTCTTTCTCTTATTTCTCCAGTTTTTCCTCTTATCCCTTTTATATCTTCTTGTCTATTGAGGGGTTATTTACTGTGTATAGTTTTCCGACTTGTCTTAGATTTTGTCATATAACTATGAATCTTGTACCTATAGTTAAAGGTAACAAATTAACAGTTACCGCAGTTGGTCATTTTCCAGTCTGTGCTTGATACTATGGCTCCTGTTCACTGTGCTGTACACCAAGGTGACACAGCTGTGATCAGTTGACCCTCCTTGTATGCCAACACCTAGATTATCTGTGGGTCATAAACAATACTATAGTCCAGTACTACAGAACTGGGTGCTTGGCCAAACAGGCAGTAACCTTTCATTTCTAATAAAACGAAGAGGCAGAATCCTGTTATTTGTTTTAGGTTTTTAAAATTCTTTTTTAAAAAAGAAAAGTTATCTTTCTATTTTTAATTTTTCTTAAATTTTTACAAAAGTAAAAGAAATTTTTTTTGACACAGGGCCTCACTATGTAGTTCAGGATGGCCTGAAGCTGGTGGTAATCCTCTTGCCTCAGCCTCCCAAGTGCTGGGATTACACGTGCCACCTTGCCCGGCACAGAGGCAGAATCCTGAAACAGACTCAGGAGCCAAAAGACATCTCTAAACAGTAGTCATTTCCTAACGAGTTCTTGATACAGTGATAAAGCTACCTACCATAAGCTATTTACAAGCCCCAACAGAGAAAACAAATGAACAACAACAAAAAAAAATGAGAAAACACATAACCCCTAACTTACCCAAGGCAAACCAAGGGGGCAGTGTGGTAGGAGAAATCAAAAGCCACCCAGTAGAGTTTTATGAAATGGTAGCAGCAGAAGCAACAACAAAGATCAGTAAGTATCTTGATAACAATAAAACAGAGGTGGTTAAAGAGATGACAACCATAATGAACGAAGTGATTAGTAAATCTAGAGTAGATACCATTAAAAAAGTGGAGGAGCCTAGGAAGACATGGAAACCCTGAATGCCCAATACAGACAAGAACTAGAATCCATCACAGACTCAAACGGACCCAGAAGACCGAGGTGATAGAAACGTGCTGGAGTTAGGTCATGGCTATGGTCACACAACTTGTGAATGTACCAGAGCCTCTGAATTGTATTCATTAAAAGGCTGAGTTATGCAGTGCATGAACTATGTCCCATAAAAAGAAGAATCCAGGAAGAAGTCTGATTCAGAATAATGATGCGAGTGGCCGCCGCCCCACCTGCTCGTAGATCTCGATGGCTTTCTGGTACTGCTCCAGCTGTGCCGCATAGGCTGCCACCTTCAGCAGACACTTGTTGGCAGAGCTGGAACCAGGAAGAGCAGAAAAATAAGTACCACAGGAAACAGCAGTGTGCACACAAGGGCCCAGCCTCCTTTCACTCAATGCAAAGACCCCTTATATAAAAATGATCTTTTATCACACACATAAAACCCACCACCTAATATCAAGAAAATAATACTTGCCTGTTAGATTCTTCTCCTTTGTAATAATCAGCAGATTGTTCATAATGTGCAATAGCCTAAAAAATACGTAAATTTTACTCTCAATCCATTTGAAGAGCTGCATTTAAAAATTATGTTTGTACAGTTATTTTTCTATAAATCAACCCGTGTCTGCAGTATACCTTTCATGATTTGGCCTGCTTCATTTAGGAAATTCATCTAAAAGCCTCTCTGTGGCAGAACACTAGCTACCCACCCAGATCTTCCCCTTTCCGTCTGGAGCTAACACCCAGCACACATCTCTCCAGCCTCCTCGCAGGAAAGGGGGGCAAGTTCTCTCCAACAGAACAGAACAAGGAAGCCAGGGCTGCTTCCAGGCTGAGGCCATGCACCTTACTGCACCTTCTCCAGGCTGCTTCTGTGTCCCATAAACTGGAACAGCAACCATTACATCTAAAGGGCCACCACAGGTCACAGACTAAAGATGCCAGAACTCTGCCAGCCTGCTTCCTAGATAACCCCAAAGGGCAGAATGTACCCCAACCCCCATCAAACTCATAGCAGCTGTGCTGGATTGTTACTGTGGCACAATAGAGTTCTAGGACATGGTAAGCCTGTGACTTACTCTAGCAGCGCAAACTACGCTCAGCAACACTGTAAGTACCACATGGAGGAAGGGCGTTGCCTGCACTGGAATGTGTGACACCAACTACCACTCAAGTGGAGAAGAGCTGGGCTGAAGCCTTGGACAGTCTAAGCCTTTGCCCTGGTGTGGCAGAAGAGCTAGTGAAATCAAGCTGCTGTTTATAGGGGATGCTGGGTTACAGGCAAAGGCGACAGGCCATGTTCAGGGATAAGGGCCTCATGATACTGAAGAAGCTGAGGCTTCTACCCTCACATGGCGAAAGTCAGATCTACATAAGGTTTTAGGCCAGGGATCTGATGAAGCTTTTCTGTAACAAGTCAAATGTCTTGGGTTTTGTGAGCCCCCAGTATCGGCTACAGCTCTCCCATGGCGGCGTGGCCATGCACAAGATATACCTGCAGCTGAGTCCTCATGAAACTTTATCCATGCACGGTGCGGCCTCAACTGACTTATTTTAATGCACCACGAGTGCTTTCCTCTCCCCAGTGACTCAAGGATGTGAAAGCCATTCTTAGCTTGTTGACTGACAGAAATAGTGGTAGGTTTGCAGACCCCTGGCTTCTGCACACAGCTTCCTGCTAAGCCCCAGAGGGAGCCAGCAATGTGTGAAAATGAGATTCAGGTGCTGCCTTCAGCAGGCAGTCCACTCACCTCAGTGGCTCAGGGCAGCCCCTAGTGTGCTAAGAGCTGGGTGCAGGAACGAAAGCCAAAGAAGGAACAGGTGGGGAACTGTGGGAGACCACTTCTGCCTGGGTCACCACCAGAGGGAGCTCCGTGAGGGCAGACCTGCCCACAAAGCCCATGGCCTCCCCGTCCTGCAGGTGGTGGTAGTGCAGACCATGGAGCAGGGCTATCTCTGAAGCCATTTGGTGAGGCTGAAGGGGACAACAGTGCCCCAGCTTTGGAATGCAGCACACCCTATCTAGGACATCAGTCTCACAGTTTCATAAAAAGCAGACACTCTGGGCTGGGGACATAGCTTGGTGGTAAGACGCTTGCCTCAAATGTATGGTGCCCTGGGCTAGAGCCCCAGTATTAGAAAAAAAATCAAAAGCAGACATTTCTTTGAATGATTATACTTGCACTTATGGTTTCAGCCACTTAGCCTAACTGATTATGTCTCTGAAAGAAACATTTTCTCAGCATTAAGTATAACAGGAGAAAAATAAGACAACTGAAGTGGTTATATACACTGCACTACAGGGCTATGATTTAAAGGCAATGGGCAGAATGTATCAAGATGAGAAGTTCTAGAGAATGTAGAAGCTGGAAAGGAATTAGTCCCTCCTGGAAGCCCTGAAATCATATTCCATTGTCTCATTTTTTATTTATGCCTTCGTCCCTCCACTCACTTGGGAGATTGCGGGCCTGATCAGCCTGCAATAATTTAGGGTTATTTAACTGTCTTCGATATTCTGGCATCCGAACAGGCAACTTTTAAATCCCTGGAC
>PVLD010010352.1:0-71219 GCA_004027595.1 Dinomys branickii
GTGCTTTTGGCCCCTTGTCAAAGATGAGATAGCTGACTGTGTGGGGCAAAGTTTCTGCATCCTCAGTTCTGTTCCGACGACCCGCATAGCTGTTCTTGTTCCGGTAACTTCCCATTTTTATCGCTATTGCTTTTTAGTATAGCTTGAAGTCAGGCATTGCTGTGCTGTGCCTCCTGCTTTGCTCCTGTTGCTCAAAATTGCTTTTGCTAAATTCTGGGTCTCTTCTTGCTCCATACGAACTTTAGGATTATGTTCTCTAGATCTGTACAGTATGCTGTTGTTATTATGGTTGGGACTGCAATGAATCTGTATAACAGTTTGGGGAGTATGTGTAACAGTTTTGATAATACTGGTTCTGCCTGTCCGGGAACAGGTGACCTCTCCACATCCCATGTCCTCTTCGCTGTGCTTTATCAGAGTACTGTTGCTTTCTTTCACTTTCTTGGTTAGGTAAATTCCTACGTATTTCATTTTTCTTAGAGCTACTGTGAGTGGTATTGTTTTCATAATTTCCTTCTCATCAAGTTCATTATTGGTGCACACAAATGTCAGTGAGTTTCAATGTCAGTCTTGTATCCTGCTACATGGTTGAATTTTGTTGTTACTCTTAAGAGTTTTTTAGTACAGTTCTTTGGGTCTGATATAAAATGTAGAATGTCATGTCATCTGCAAATAATGATAATTTGAGTTCTTCCTTTCCTCTATATATCCCTTTGTTTCTTTTTCTTTCCTAATTACTCTGGCTAATGTTTCAAATAGTATGTTGAATACAAATGATAGTAGACATCCTTATCTTGTTCCTGATTTTAGGAAGAATGCTTTTAGTTTTTCTCCATTTAATATTATGCCTGCTATTGGTTTGTTATATATAATTTTTATCATACTCAGGTATGGTCCTTCCGTACATGTTTTTTTTTCAGGGTTTTTATGAAAGGATGTTGGGTTTAAGACAGAATCTCTTAAAGCTATTTTATAGAAAGGATTTGTAATAAGCCATCTTCTAGCCCAGAATATAGTAGGAATTGCATTTAATATGATTTCCAGTCAGCCTGCTATAGAATATTTAATTTTACATGGAATTATAGTAATTGTACTTTGGCAAATTACAGTGCAATAGGTTACACGTTATGTGTACAGTGCATGATTGTCTTTATCATCTTACTGATACTACTAGTAAAGCTAAATATGTAATTTTAAATATTAATTTTCATAAAAAACAAATGACAGTTCACTTTACCAAAACCCACACCTTTATCAGTCTTGTGTTCCTGTTTTAATAGAAATGTTGAGGTGAATTGTCTGGGGTAAAGCAGCAGAAGATAACAGAGCGGCTACAGTAAGAGTTTTTTAAAAGAAGTCACTTAGGTAATGCTGGAGTTTGATGGTGTAGATGCCATGTATGTGTTCCATGTCCGGGAATATAAAGACAATGAAGGTGCAAAATTCTCCCACCCTCACTTTTTGTAGTTTAAAATTTTGTTTTAATAAAAAGTCACTTACCACACCCTCATGAAAGAGTAGAATGAAGATGTGTACGCGGAGCTCGTTAATTACCTCACCTCCTGTGTATGTGCATCCCTTTCACTCTTGCTCTGGCAGGATTTTAAATTTTCTCAAGTGCTCCATCTGACCCTGGTTTTTCTTAATATGAACAGACCTGTCACACTGTATTTTAGGGTAGGGGACAAAGCTTTCTGCATCGTTACGTTGCTATAACTATTTCATTTGCCTGTTTAAAAACTTTCATTTGCCTTGAAAAAGATTGAGGAAAATTAGAATAGCATAGGGCTGCTATTAAAATATAATTTCATCATAATGTATATTTTCAGTTGAAAGTGAAACTTAATCTTTAGTTATTCCATATCCATGTAGTATTCTATATAACATAAGAAATTGGAAAGTGAAAATGTTAACATATAATGTTAAATATCTCACTCCTTTATTATGTTTATTTCAAGAACATGCTTGATACTCACAAATGTTAGTCAGGATTCTGTTTTCTGTGGTGTTCAATGCCAGGTATGTGTATGAGGGGCATAGCAGAACTGAAGATTTCCCTGAAGTTTGGTAGTGCTTAATAAAGAAGCCTTTCAGGGGAGTTTCAAACGTTAAGAAAGAAAATTTTTATCCACAGATTTGTTTATAAAGCCGTACTTTGTTTCATAGGATGTCCTATAACATTACACAGAAAAGGCTTTAACGGATGAGACTGAGCACTTGTTTCCTCATCTGAATCTTTCCAGTTCCTAAGTATCTTACTCAGATGTTTCCCACATGCTTTCTTCATAGCCGGTGTCGTAAATGGGCACATCTGCGCTGTCCTAGCCAACCAGAAAAACCTCTTAAACTTTTCATTTCATCCCTACAGAATAAAAAAGAGTTTGTTTTTGAAAGTTTCTGCTAGATAAACATGAATCAAGTATACTCCAGAAGTAATTAAAATTATACTTTAAAAATAAAAGCACAGTATTTCCTCCCTCCTTGTTTTCGTCATTTAGTTCCTGAGACACTGTTATATAATGGTATATAGTCAGGAAATGGAATTTTAACTGCAGTTATTAGGGAATTTTAAAGTTATTTATTTTCTAACAGACCATAATATTACATATTTAACATATTTGGGAATCGCGAGGTTTTTTTTTTTCTGTTAGGAAAATAGTCAAATTATCTTTTTCTTTCTTTCAGCATATAATCAAGTTTCACAGAGCTTCTAAGGCAAACAAGAAGCCAGTTCAGTTGCCTCGGGGAATGGTGAAGTCACTATTGTATCAGATCCTAGATGGGATTCACTACCTGCATGCTAACTGGGTGTTGCACAGGGACTTGGTAAGTTGATGTGTAGTTCGAACTGGCAAGATGCCTTTATGCTTGGCTGTTTTTGTAGCTACCTGTAAATGCTATGCTGTAAGCAGGCCTGCAAACCTTACAGAGGGAGTAAGAGTGCTAGAATCTCAAAACATGGCCTACCATGTGTTTCTCATGTAGTGCTTCTTGCTTCTCTGCTGTACGCTATCAGTGTGTATTGTGAGATGAAAAAACAAAAAGACATTTGTTTGCCTAAGCTTTTTGTTTTCTTTTAAGTTCATAAATAAAGTATTGACTTGTTTTACATTGATTATTAGGTACCAGGTAAACTCACAAAATTAATGTTTGTGAATAATTTGAAAATAAAACTTTTGGAGCCTATTCCACACTAAGTTATGTATTAGAAAAGGAAATTGTTAGTTAATTCTGCCTACTTTGTAAATTCCACAGTTGTAGTAGCAGACGGTTGGCCAATACACTTTCTGATCATTTGTTTGAAATCTTGCTATATTCAGATACATTGGATTTTTAAGGACTTAGAAACTAGAGATAGTGGTTTTCTTAGTTTTCTTCTATGTGGCCAAATTGTCTATGCCTTTTTTTTCAGCCACCTAACGTTATTTCTTATTAAGTCTTCATAGGTTTCAGTTATTTAAGCCTGGATGGGCTCTCTTTTGTTGAATAATTATATTTTATTTTCATAGTTCCTCTTTGTAAATGGAGTAGCTATAGTTCGTAATAGCACCTTCATTTCATACAATTAGAGACACAGTACCAAGTGTGAGGCTGATTTTTATCTTAATCACCAAGTGTACAAAGCAGAAACCCCATAGGTTAAGGTAAAGCAGATCTGGGGCCTTGCACAAGGTGTTCTTTCCGAGCTGCTCAGTTTTTAGTGTGTTTAGTCTCTGGCCTTCAGTGAGCTGTTCCGTGGCGCAGTTGGTTCTTCTTTCGTCTAGCTTCCAGGAATTGCCTTGGAGTACATTGAATGACAGTTATTTTATCTATAGTTTGCTTACCTACAAAGCACTTAGACTAGGGGCAGTAAAACAGCAGAAATTTAGATGAACTATTTTTCTTGTGAAAACTTTATCTTTAATAGAATTAAAATATTTTACTTACAAATAATAGATTTATAGAACAGAGCTAAGATAAATCTTCTGGCTTTTTAAAACTGAAAATAAATTTCAGCCTTTAGAGGTAAAGGGAAGTTGAGAAAAATATTTCTACCAACTTTATGATTTCTAACTAAAGGACATTTTTCTCCACAGTGTTAGTTATATTAAAATAGCTCTGCAGGTTTTTTTTGCTGGTAATTTTCATTTTAAAAATATTTATGTGTATTAGGTAAATACAGACTGATTTTTACAAACTAGTACTTAAATTTTTATGTTAACGTGTAATAAACACGAAGTGGTTACTATAGTAGTGAAAATAACAAAGTCCAATTTTTTTTCTCTGTCTCTTTTGGTAGTTTTTTTTTTTTTTTAAATTATGTAGCTTAAACAGATTTTCTTTGATGTGGGGACAGTATAGAGCAGATTATTAAAAGTTTTTTTAGCTGTACTAAAAGATGGTGTCCTGGGACATCAGTGCACCCTAAGCATAGCTAATGAAGGATCCTTTGTCAACAGATGCTTTAAAGATAATGAAAGCTCCTAGAAGTTACTACTATTGTTATCACCAATTCTGAGCAATGTGGCAATTCTGAGTGGTATCAGTAATAAAAGACTCCACTGAGGCAGAGCATTCTCATAAATGACTATCCCTGTAGATGTGCCATGCCATTACAATAGTCTTTATCAAAAAGAAGAACCCAAATGGTAATATAATGCCTACTCCTTTGATTTTCCTGCTTGATGTGAGGTTTCATGTATTTTATGTGCATGGATTTGCAGTGCTTTTTCTGATTGTCTCACACCACTGAGCCATTATTTCCTTGGAATGATAGCCTTTGCCTCTTAATCTAGTTACTGGTTTGCTGTTTACTTCTAGAATTCTTTAGTTTATTCCTAAGGGAAAGACTTACTTTTTAAAATATGAGCACCTTCCTGCTGAAAACTACATTTTTAAGCTTTGTGTTGTGTAGTTTTTCAACTGTAGCTACATACACTAGTAATTAATACATGTTGTAATGTATTTACTCATAAAAATGTTCAGAAGCTATACAACTTTCTTAACTCCGTCTTCTCAATATTCATTATTATTTGCAGATGAAATATTTACCCTATCAAAATAAGTAAAATTATTAATTCATTATGTTCCCTGTGGTTTTTCAGTCAGGCTTAAACAGATTATGGCAATGATGACCTTCACTGACTTAAATAGATTTCTAATGCTATGCATCAGACTCACTGGTTGAGGGTCTTAGTCACTCTATTGCTGCCACACAATACCTGGCACCCACACATTAGAGGATTTTATTTTGGCTCACATCTTCAGTCCTTCCTCGGCTGGCTCCACGGTGGCGGGGTCAGGGTGGAGGACAGCTGCTCACTATGGTGCTCAGGAAGCAGAGACCAAGGGGAGGCTCTGGGAGGGAGACACAGGCTTCCAGGTCACCTCTCAGTGACCCGCCTCTTCCAACCAGATCCCACCTCTGAATAGCAGGTCAGCTATATGGTTTATTAGAGGAAGTGGCTCATGCGTTCATGGACCCTAAGTCCCACGGTGTACCCTGTGGAGGCTGGACTTCTCAGGGAAACTGGTAGGCTGGCTCAGTCTAAGTCCAAAGGCTTAAGAAAGGGAAAGCAGTGAAGTGACTCTTAGTTCAAGTCCAAAGGCCTGAGAACCAGACCAGGAGGAGGAGCATCTGATACAACTCCTAGGGTCTAAAGGGTAGAGAACCTGGATTCTGCTATCAAAGGGCAGGAGGAGAAGGGTGTCCCACTAAAGAAGAAAGAAAAATAATTCACCTTTCCTCTGCCTTTTTGTTGCTTAGGTCCTCAGCCCACCAAATGGTGTACTTCTATTTTAGGTGAAAGTGATCTTCCTGATTCAGCCCACTGATTCATATAACATCTCCTATGAAAAACGCTTTCACAGATAAACCTTGAAGTAACTTTACCATTACCTGAGTATCCCTTCATGTAGTCAAGTTGACACCTAAAATTAGCCGTCATAGTATATATCCAGTCCTTGTGTTGGACATTAACATGCTCCACTTTTTAAAGTCCTTTAAATGTTCATTCTAATGGTTATGGTAACGGGTTTATTAGAGTGAGTTAACTCGGAAACTAGCAAGCACATATTTTAGTCCTGCTGCTCTAAATGGTGTGTCACAGTTAGTATGCTATAGTAAACTTCTGTCATAGTTGTGGTGGTTTTTTTCCAACTGAATTATTCATATATAAAATTTAGAAAGTTTTGGAGTATTGAAACTATAACAGCTATCTGATGATTAGTAACTCATGTCCTAAACAAATTCCAAATAGTTTTTATGCCATAAAATAATATATAGAAAATAAATCTCTACAGAGGATGCCTTTGGGAAAACCCCAGTGAGAATACACTACTCTGAGTAGTGTGTGCTGTGAAGTAGCCTGAAGGGCTGTGGTGTAAGCTGGAAGGGGCTGGGCTGAGCTATTTCAGAGTTTAATCAGATTTATTTTGAAAACAAACCAACAAAAAACCCTCACTGTCCTGCTCCCTGTGGCTTATTTCAATTATACTGGGTAATTTAGAATTACTTGGTGCAGTTTCAGCTATCGTCAGTGAAGGATGTGTTAGTTTCCTAGCAACCATTAAATAAGATTCCAATCTTGGAGTGTAAGCTATTGGCTCAAATTCAATTTCATAAGACCACTTAATCAAGACATCTTATATATTGGTAGTAGCATGAAGAATCATAGGGACATTTTAGATCTGATTCAATTTATTCAAGCATTTGGCAAAGTGAAAAATTGCCTGTTTTATTAATTTTACTTTACTAATACTAATGTTAGCTTATGAATGTAAGATACAGAATATTATTTTTGTTTTTTTCTGAAGTGCAATTTCTTACTGTCTGCTCAACTGCAACTAGTGAGTGAAGAAATTGACCAGCAGAGAGGTTAAATGATAATCATTGCTCAGAGAAATGTAGTCAGTGTGAACTGGTGCATTTAGGGTTTTCCTTCTAGGCTGATTTTAAGCTGCATACTGTAAGCTCTAAGTGAACTGGGAGTCATACAATTCAACCATCCCTTTTGGTTTTGCTTTTTAACTAAAGAGGATAGAGAAGGTAGAAGGGCATCATGTATGAGGGACAGTTACTGTTCCCTGAAGCTTTTTTTTATTAAGTTTATTGGTACCTTTTAGGTATACATAATGATTACATTCATTATAGGGAATTTGTACCTGCACGTGATGGAGCTTGATTCTTTTATTCCCCATTTCCTTACTATCCTTTCAGCCCCCAGAAACTTTGTTTCCATTTTTTTCTTTTCTCATCATTTTTTTCTTTTCCCTTCTTTTTTTTTTCCCTCTACCCTCTCCCTTGTTCCCCTCCCATTTGAACATTTTCTTCCTGTTTCTCAGTATCTGTTAAACATTTTGGTCCTTATTTACACTTTCAGTTTTTCACACCAGAGACACAGTGCATTATACCACATATGTTTATATATGAATAATACCGTATAAATCAGAACTATTTTTTCTCCTGTAGACTGTGTTAAAAAATATTTGAAATTTTTTAGTGCCAATGCACTAGACTAAATTTTCTGAGAAGGTACTTGATGTAGTTAGGAAAAAGAACGTGAAGGAAAAATTATAGTCAGGTCTCTAGCAAGTAGCCCCAAATTGTAAGTACTTTAATGTTTTATGCAAACTTCTTGACATTAATAATAAAATCATTTTGAATAGCAGTCACTCTTTTCACTTAATACTTACACAGATTGTATAGTTTATGGCTAAGGGACATCATTGTCACAGACAGGAGATGTCTCATCTGGGCCAGAACAGGAAAAGCTTTACAGGTGATATTCATGGTGACATAATGTGTTTCACATTGATGAGATAGTGTTATTTTTCTAAAGAATACATTTTTTACTATCTAAAAAGAGGTTCAGGTAAGTTCTTTAGGAGAGAAAAACAGGAGAAAGGACCCTCAGATTTGCCAAATACTAACAGGTGAAGCAGCAACGGAATGGAGCAGAAGCAAGAAAAGCCTGCAACCCCTGTGCTAACTGTTGCACCTGCTCTGTGTGCAGCTCCCTCGGAATGACTGTCGGGAGCATCCAGCAGGGCGCTTTCCACGGGGCTTTTTAGGGAAGAAAGACGCTTTGTCATTGTCAGATTGGATCACTGCCCATTGTTTGAGATTCGTTTCTTTATTAGGAACTCCAAAAGAGTTACTCTAATTGTAAATTTTCTGGTTTGTTTAGTTGGGTAGCAAGTAAAACACATAGATGTACAACAAGAAACGTTAGGCTTGCAGATAAAGCATAGATTTGGTAGCAGTTGATGAAGGCATACTTAAATTAATTTGCATTAAGTTTAGTTAACATTGAATATGAAAAATAGTGCTTATTCTAAAGTATCTTGAGTAACCAAGTGACACTTCACTTCCTCCTTCTCTTCCTCCTCCTCCTCGTTTTGTTTCATTACTTTTTTGAGACAGGGTCTCGCTATGTAGTTCATGCTGGCCTTGAACTCACTGTGTAATCTATGCTGGCTGTAAACTCTCAGCTATCCACCAGCCTCTTGAGTGCTGAGATTACAGGTGAGCACCACCATGCCCAGATTAGTTTCCTTCTGTAAACACATGGATTGTAAAGAATATTTTTGGTTTCTTAGTAAATGCTGCTTTGTGTGTATTTGAGACGAGGTTTCAGTGTGTAGCCCAGGCTGGCCTCAAACTCTTGCCGTGATCCTCCTGGCCTTGTCTCCTGCATGTAGAAATTACAGGCGTGGGCCACCACACCCAGTATAAATGCTTTTTTGTATACTTGCTTACCTTTGCTATTAACCACACACAAAGGACTCCATTCTATTATTTCTAAGAGAAAAGTAGCCCAGCTTATATTAGTGACATTTACTGCAGATAGCATACATGCTTATCTGAGCAAGTTATAAATTGATAATAAAAATACATTATTTAGTTTGTGTATTACTTATAGTCGAAATTTCTTTAGGCTCTAAATGAACTTCTTTCAGGCATTTTTGTGTACACAGTATTCAAAACCTTTTAGTCGAACTTCTCAGCACTTGGGAATTACGATTCTAAAATCCAAGATTTTCCAAAAAACAGTTTTTTTGAGATGTTTTTGAATCATCCTGGAAATTCACTAGAAGTAGATGACTGCATTTTAAGTGAGATTTGTAGTATGATGTGATAATACAATTTTCATAACTGCTTCCATCTTTCTAAACAATGTTTCCAACAAAGGGCAGATGCAGGAGGGTTTTGTGTAGCAGACTTTGAACCGTATTATTGAACACAGAAGTGTGCTCTCCCTCAGCTCGCACCCAGTGTAAGCTGTGCCTCGTTTATTCTGATGTAATGGTCGGCTCCCAGCTTTTTCCTTTTGTCCTGTAGACTTGCACTTTAGTGAAATGTATTGTTCACAGTCAGAACACCAGGAATGATTTTTCCAAAGAAGGTTTCAAAAGTCTCTGAATAATACTGTGAAAAAGCATATTAAAAATTAGTATGACAGCCTGACTTTCTAGTGATAGAGTCAGACCTGACAGTACTGTATTATTTTCTAGATTTCTGGAGATTTTTAAAAGTAATTTAATCTTCAAAGGAATGTACTAAAAAAGTTTTCTCTTATCTCAGCTAGAATTTTTGTATAAAACTATTTAAAGTCATTGGTGCCCATAGCTGTATAAATCCTAGACTTCGCTAATTTGACAGCTTTATCTTTTTACTGGATACAAACAAATGAGAAATGACCTAATAAAGGGTAAAAATGAGTCTTCCCACAGGAACAAGCATAAGCAGCTTAGCTATATTGCAAAATCACTTCAACCTCAAAGAGTTTAAGATCCTATGTAAATTTTTGTGAATGTTATTTGAATCAACAGAGGCTTTTTTAGATTGAATAAAAGTTTCTGGAGGTAAAGTCAGTTGTAAAATCAGCAACAGTTACTGAATTAACTATTAAAAATGTTTTATTAAGTCTCTTACCCTCTAGTACAGGTGGATGTTACTTTTTTATATAAATAGTGATCACTTTACCATGTTTACTATTTAATGTGTGTGTAGTGTTTCATACCATATGCATTGATATGTAACCTGAGGCTTCCAGACTCTGGTCTAAAGTAGCTTTGTGGGTTTCTAAGATTACTTGCACTTTTGTACTTCTAGTCTTTTTTAAGAATCACAGATAGGCTTCTAGTGCAATTTATATACAATATATATTGTATATCTGCAATACAAGGTAGACTAGCTAACTTTTCTTAACTAAGTCTAAAATCTGTTTATATAAATATGTTATGTCATTTGAAATAAAGACCATTTTCCCCCCTAATTTCGTAAAGTAATAGACCTTAAAGTGGGACAGTATCTTTGTAATAACCATTTCAGTCTTACCTGGTTAGTAGTTCTTAGTAAAACCTATAACCAGATAACCATCATGTCTGCTTGAACATTTTCAGTGCGCACTATTTCCTGTTTATGGGGTAGACTTCCTGCGCAGCTGTGCTCTTTGGAAGATCGAGTGAAACTGCATAATTCCTAACACTCACCCTTTGGGCTTACTCTGTGATCTTTTTCTGCTTTTCTCCTCTTTAACACCAGCTGGTAAAACCCACCACTGATTGAACCATCACGCTGAAGAAGGGAAAGAGTAAATCTCAAAGCAATGTAGGGGAAAATAAAGACGAATACAGGGAGAAATGAAGAAAAATAAAGTGTTGTGTATGACAGGGAACAACAGAGAACGCTAAGGTGGTTTGCGGAGGATGCTTGTTTTTTAATTGTCGTGGGCAGAAGAGCAGAAATTAAGTGCAAATCACAGTGGGCCTGAGGTTTCTTCGAATCTTGGATCTAGCACTTAATTATGTAACCTTGGGAAGGATTAACCTCTGTGTTAACTTTCCTCATGTATAAAATGGGACCAGCTCATAGTTTTTTTTCTTTCTAGTAGAGATTTAAATGAAAAAGCATTAGTGCTCTGATGCATAATGTTCACTAAGTACATTTTGTTTCTAATGCATCAAGCTGACCTGGGAATATAAATATTTTAAGGGCAAGAATGTTATCATTTCGTTATGTGGGAAACAGTAAGTTGTGTCCTTCCTGTAAAAAAGAAGTGACTCCATCTTGAACTCTAGCCCATCCTAGATAGCTCTTGCTGAATATTCTATGTTACAGAAAATGCCTGCTCAGTTCCAGTCCTGGGAGCACAGCTACAAGTCAAAGATAGCTTATCCTGGGGCAAGGATTTTCCATTCTCCACCTCCACTTTTGCTCTTCTTTCCCCTCAGATTCCCCTTGTGCCGTCTAAGTTACCAGTCACGAAAGATTGTGAACCTCCAAACCAGCCAGTGGGGAAGAGGTCAGTCAGCTGCTCCCCTGGTATAAAAGGGGCAACCCTCTTTTGTCCTGCTTACCTACTACCTCAAGCTTTGGCCTCTTTAAAAATAGGAAGTCTTGTCGAGAATTCTTCATTATCTGCACTGACCGATTGAGTTTGGGGGCTCATTTCCAACATTTACTGCTATGTCATTATTATCTAGAATATCACATAGTTCACATTAAATGAGTAATAAATAAGTTGATTGAATGAATAAATGTATTATAAGCTCTACTTTCAAAGTGTATCATGGACCTAGTTAAGAACTTCCTGTTTCTCAGATTTGAATATACCACAATTGGTAGTTGAACCCAGTCATCTGCCAGTGTCTTTTCTCAAGAATAACTAATATGTTTATTTTCAGTAAAAAGAGGCTTTTAGTGACATGAGGAGAAGGATAAATTTAGCAGAGATTTTAGAATTTTTTTAGCCCAGTAGCCCTAGATGAGTCCAATAAATCAAGTGCCGTCTGACTTGGGGACTTCGGAATTCTGCGCCAGGATGTGGATTTGCATGTCTCTGCCTCATCAGGCATCAGGACTGCTGTTGCAGTCGGCTCGCTTGTTCATTTCATGCGTCTCTGCTCCTTGCCCTGCAGTGTCCATATCCTACACAGCTCAGTTTCTTGGGTTCCCCTGCTCCCTCAAGGCCTCACCTCCCATGATTACCAGCTCTGCCGTCCCATCCCGGTGTCTGGGGCACTGTGAAACTTGCAGGGATTTTACCCCACTGGTGGTCTTCAGTTTGTTTGGTCTAATAGCTACAGTAAGAATGATCCTTCTAAAAAAAAGAATCACATCTTGTTCCTCTTAACTAAAATTCCTTGATAGCTTTTCACTTGGGAGTCTGAGGTATGTCGAAAATCTTTCCTAAACACATCTTTTTACTGCAAAGACTGGAAAACTGAAAGCTCCGTCAAGAAAGAAAATGTGCTCACAATTGCACTGTCCCACCGTAGGGTTATAGTAGTCACCTCATTTACAGAAATACTAAAGTTTTAAAGAGAAAGGGAAAATCGGAATACACAAGATGCATTTTTTCTTATTGAGTAGTTACGGCTAGGACCTTTGTGCTAATTCAGTGGCACATAATAGAAGTGATAATGTTACGGTCTTTACCAAAGAAATAATGTTTCACTATTACGTGTTTGATCTGAAGTTTTGGTTACAGATCAGGTTAAAGATTAAGGTAAAGGTGTTCCTTTCTTTTTTTTTTCTAAATTAAGAATGGATTGTATGCTTTTTGCTACATTTTTTGAGATGATTTATAGTTGCTGTTTTCAATCAACTAATTTGTAAGTTACATTTGTAAAGCTGTATTTTATTTCTAATGTGGAAGTAGCCTTTCATCAATAGGACTAACAGTACCTCGGCATGGTTTTCTTTTTTTCAGTCACTATTGTATTCTTTTTGCTATTATTTTACTTTGTGTATATTTACAACTGAGATGGTCAATAATCTATTTGCATATTGTCTTGTTTATTTTAACATCAGAAACAATTTTTTACAGTTTGTATACTATAGTAACTATTGTACTAATTATTACTTGAAACGTCAGTGAAAGTCTTCTAGACTTATTTTGGTGCACTAAAATAGGGTTGGATGATTTTTTAAATTTCCTTTAGTGGTTATTTGGCTGTTTGGGTATTCTGCAAAACCATAGATAAAATGAACATTTAAAAATGAAATCCAAATTACCATAACCAGCCCTAGAAGAGGTAGCAAACCTAAATGGGTCAGTAACTACAGAAAAAAAAAAAACACATATGTTACAAAGATACCTCTACAAATGTAAAAGTTTTCATTCATAACAGATAACCCTTCATTATAGAGTATGTAAAAGAATGTTAAATAATTTTGTAGGAAGAAAGCAAAACACTGGCACAAAACAAGATAAAGATAATGCATGTGACCATAGCCCATTATCAGAAATACGTACTCATACGTATATATCTTAAAATAAAATAGTAGTAAATAGGATCCAGATGAGTTTAAAAGAGTGCCATACTCTTGGTAAGTGAAATACATTTAAAGATTGTGAAATGATTTTGTTTTTAGAAGCCTGTTAATAAAAGTTATTATTAGTAATGCTGAGAGACTTAACATTATGGTTATAAGTGTAAAACAAATTCAGTATTTGACAGTATTCAGTATTCATTTCTGGTTGTTCCCTTCAACTCCCTAGCAGCACTGGGGCTTAAACCCATGGCCTTCACACTGAGCTACTTCCCTTGCCTTTTTAAAATTTGAGGCAGGGTCTTGCTAAGCCACTAAATTGCACAGTGTAAGCTCAAGCTTGCAAGTCATTCTGCCCATCCTGCCGGAGTAGTGGATTATATACAAGTGTACATGACCACATCTGGTGTTTTGTGGCAATTTTTAATAAAAGAAAAGGAAAAGAAGAAAAATAAACAAGAATGAAAAGTGCATATACTGTGGCCTGTCCCGTTCCCCAGTTCTGCAGCTATTATCATTCCAGCCTATTGTCACCATTGTTATTTAACTGGCACATGGAAACAACTTGTCATGATAGAGGATTGATTAGTAAAACGGGATAAATGTAGTAATATTATCCACCTGTTAACTAGTGTGCAAGTTTTCACTGTTAATTTGAGAAATCTTGAACTTATCCACAAAGTGTTTATAATGATTTAAATCTGTAGTGCGATAGCAGATCCTTATTTTACTATAAGAATTGTATTTTTGTTACTTTACTTTCTTTTAACCATTGCTAATAATAAACAGTTTTATAACCTATAAAAGGCATAGATAAGACTAAAAGCTAGAAACGAAGTAAAAACAATTTAGGACAGCTCATAGGTGGCAGAAAGTCCATCTTGTGGGTGGTGTCTAGTCATGCCCGTGTCTCTTCACCCACCCTTGGGAGTATTTACTTAAGAATCACTGTGTAGTGAATTGTTACTAACAGATCAGAATGGCAACTGCCGTTTTTACTCCCATTGCGCCACTCTTGGGGCTTTCTGTATAGCAGGCAGCGTGGACGGCTCCCGCGTGCGTCAGTCACACTCAGTGCCTGTAGCACTGGCTTGTCGTTATTTTTACTTATGTTCTGTAAATGAACTGAAGGTTAAAACTTACGAAAACTAATAACTGGTGACATCTCTGATTGTTCTTTTTTACCTTTTTCTTAACTGTGTAATTGCATTTCTTATCTTCTAAAGAAGTCTGTCATATTCCTGAAATACTTACAAGGAGAAGAAGGTTTGAGAACGATCATTGGTCTGAAGGGTATAGGAAAAGAAGTTCTGTAATGTCAAATGAAGTATGTTTTATTTCAAAAGATTGAAACAAAATAGCAGAAGCATTAACAGTGAAAATATAGCCAAAAAAATTCAGTTTGGCAATTGTATATTAAAAAATTAGCTTTGATATTTTTCTATCAGATTATAACAAAAATTTTTAAATGAAGAATGAACAAAAATTGCAGAGTAAAGCAATGTGATGTAATGGCGTTGTTTGGAATGTAGGGCAGTGTAAGTGTCTTTTTCAAGCTAACTATCCATTTAAAACAGTTGCTTGTCTAGAAATGTTCAATGTATACTAGAAGACAAAGATATGGGTGGTATTAACAAAAGAACAAGTTTTACATTAATCTCTTAGAACACTTAATCAAATAAAAGTGGAAATAAAAGCAAAATTAAATACTCTTAACGGTTAGATGTCATCAGGTGAAAAATATGCATGTAGCACTCTTGAATACAAAAGAGATTCATGTTAAATGCGCATTGATTACAAACTGAGAGACATATCCCAGTATGAGAATTCTTCTGGATTATATTAGTAGGCAGACATATTAGCTTGAAGTCATTTGTTTGAAAGACGCATAAAAACCAGGAAAACTTTTGGAACTACGAGGAAAAGAAATAAAAGTAGTTCACGTAAGTTGTGGCTGTTTTGTTACCTGCTGTATATTAAATGGCGAAGACAGTGCCTGGTGCGTAATATGCCCTAGTCTGGATTGACGCTAACTGCTGTGCGTAAACGATAGCCTAGCCTGTCTAGAAAGTAAGAATTAATAAAAATTTTTTTTAAAAATTTAGTCTTTTCAATCTAGCAATCTTTTTACAAACTCCTTTAAGCATATTATAAAAATGGTGAAAAGGCCATCATAGAATTGATGGTAATGCCAGATTGGAGAACTTCACCTGTCTAGCACCAGGAGAATCGTTGAGCAACGTATTGTACATATATGAAAAGGTGAACTGTTTAGAGTCTTTTAAAATTATTTTATGGTAAATTTAATTAATAATTTATTTATAAATATAAAGTTGTTTAAAAAACCAATCACAGAGTAGTTGAAATAAGATACTGTGTAAAAATCACATCAATAAAAGATAGAAAATATACCCCAAAATTTAGTTGAATCTGGATAGCTAATTGTAATTAAACTTAACTTTCTTACAAATGTATGTATTACATTCTAGAATTTAACTTTTAAAAAGTACCAGAAGTGGTAAATATTGTGTGAACAGATTTACACTATCGGGAGGACTTTTAATATGATAAACTAGAAGTCATTTCACAATAAATAAGGACAGCACTGTTGTCAGGGAGAATTTTTGAGCCTATAATAACAAATTTATTATTTAAATCTTCATCAACACTAAATCCCATCACAGGATGTAAGGTGTGCATAAGAAAACTTGTGTGTGTTGTCCAAGTATAGCTCGAGGTAAATTCCTACAAAGTGATAGCTAGCACTAAAGATGGGTAAGCTGAATGTAAAAGCACTGGTAAAATTCTCTGCAGAGAATGAAATGTAATACTACTTGCAAGAGAAAAGTAGCACTTTCAACAAATGCAAAAATATTCAGATACATCTTTACTATCTAGAATATAGGAAATTGACTTGAATATGTAAATGTAATAACCAAAGCCTTCAAAAAAGTATAAAACCAGAGTGAATGAATCATGATTAGCCAATGAAAAATAAGCATATAAAATATTTAAGTCACTGCAATATTAAAATGTCAAGTCAATAAAATTTATGCAATCTAATGATGGTATATGTGATACTGGTGTATATTGCTTTTAGTTTTGCAGGTTGGTTTTGTCATATTTGAAAGTATGAAAATGTTTATAATCTTTACACAGAAATTTGACTTTTTAGAAATTTATTATAGTTACATACAAAAATGTTTGTCTTCTACATATTTTATTTTATTTTATTTTTTTGCGGTACCAGGGATCAAACTCAGGACCTTGCACTTGCCAGGCAGGCACTTATTCCACTGAGCTATATCCCCAGGCTCCTTCTTCTACATATTTTAATTACGTAATTGGGGCCAGACTTAAACTGTGTAATAGGAGATGAGTTCTATAATTATGGTGAAACCATATCAGGAATAATTTTAAGTGAGGGTCTTAACTATATAGCTAGTTGGGGTTTTGTGATTTGAGCTATTGGGAAGTTATTGGGGGCTAGTAGAGAACTGAGGCTGCTGTACCACAGACTGCATCTCCAGCCTTGTATTTGATTGTATATGGAAGGAAAAAACAAAAAGATACACTTCAAAACATTTATAGTGGTCATCTTTTTGTATAGAGATTATGGATGATTTGTTTATTTTATGGGCTTCATTTTGCAAATTTTAGCCTACTAAGCATGTACATGCTACCTTTGAAATTTAGAAAATAAAACACAAAAACTATAGTTTTAGAACAGTGATACTGATGGCATTATTTGACCTCATAATCTGCTTTTGAGATTGTAAACCAGGGAAAGTTACCTGGTGCGGTGTGGGGTGTGCAACGTGGGCGGAGCACGTTGTAACCACGTCACAGTGAGCATGGCTGAGTAGCACCAACTGTGGGGGCGGGGTGCACAGCCACCTGCTGGGAGAGGAGTACAGTGTAGTCGGTAAAAGTAACACACAAGTGTCTGGGTTGGTCAAGGAATGAGTACTTGAGAAGACAGAACAAAAAATAACCTTACTGTTTACTGTTACAAATATCAAACACAAATTAAAATTCTTTAAAATGTTAGTGTTTTCACTTTTGAATATAAACTTATCTTTTTAATTGGATTAAATTCATAATGAAAGAAAACAGAATTTTTTTTCAGGGAGTGGAGGGTTTTTTTTGGTTTTGTCTTTTTGAGACAATCTTGCTTTGAAGTTCAGGCTGGCCTTGAGCTCAGTTGTAGCCCAGGCTGGTCTCTAACTCACAACAATCCTCCTGCTTCAGCCTTCCAAGTGCTGTGATTACGTGTGTGCCACCACACCTGGCTAAAATAGAATTATTCTAAAATCCAAAGTGTTTTAATATTGTCTTCGCCCTTAATACTTTCCCTTTAACTTGCATTGGTTTTCTTAATGTTACTCAGTTTTCAAGTGTTTTAACAGTTACCTTTTCTTTCTTATTTGACTCTTCATTGGTTTGTTTAAAACTATGTTATAAAAGTTGGCAGCTTTACAAAAAGTGCAATTAATGAATCAGACTTGGAAAAAATACATTTCTAGAAAATATACAAATATGTATTAATATATGCACGCACACATTCTTTATCAGGGACAAATAATGTAATATTTTGTCTGGAACCTTCAGAGTGTATTTTGACTGCTGTGCAGTTTCTGCTAGCTGTCTTTACCATGTTCCCGTATTCCTGAAGGGAGTGATGCTGTGCTGGTCTCTGAAAGAGTAAGTAAATGACTTTTGCGTTAGTGAAAATGAGAGGTTGTATTTCATATTGATCTTTTAGCATAACTAGTATGTTGTGCTTCATTTGCCTAAAACAAGCGGTTTAAAAATTTATAATGAAAAGCTCAAAACCCATGCGTTTTAAAGGTGTCAGTCTTTTTTATGAAATAATAAAGCAGAATTTTAACAAAATAAGAGAATAATAATAATTAATAAACTGCATTATTTTCAAAATAGTTACTTACAGTACAAGACAAACCGAAAAGACTCTTACAAAGAAGAAACAGACATAACACAGGACTTTGTTTCAGTGAACTAAGATAAACTAGTGGTGTAAATGAAACAAACTAGCTTATATATTGAAGTGTTACTGTAGCAACAGCATATGTAGTTTTAGGAAGTATTTGAACTTTTCCCTACTCCCTGTTTATCACTGTCTTCTTTTTTTCTGGTTTTGGGACTTGAACTCAGGGCCTTGCACTTGCCGAGCAGGCACTTGTGTCACCTGTTTTGCTCTTTATTTGTGTATATGTAATGTTTGTCATGTGAGAAAAACCATGTGACATTTGAGCTTCTGTGTTTGACATTTTACTCAATGTTATGGTCCCAAGTTGCATCTGTTTATTTACAAATGCCTCAAGTTTATCTTTTTTTATGACGGCATAGTATTCTATTGTATATAAATACCGTATTTTCTTATCCATTCATCTGTTGATGGACATAGATACTGTTTGCAAGATCTAGCTATTATAAATCGTGCTGCTATGGGTGTGCTTGTATCTCTGTAATACAATGATTTTAACTCTTGGGAAGATACTTAGAAGGGAAATAATTGGATCAAATGGAATTTCTATGTTAGTTTTTTGAAGAGTCTTCATGCCAGTTCCCATAGTGGTTGTACTACGTTACGTTTCCACCAGCAGTGTAGAAGAGTTAAGTGTCAGCCATAAAGCAGCAGTATGAGCCATGTTTATTTTTTATTTTAAATGTTTTGGTGATATTCCTAATTTGGTGAAAGGCCATGTTAGTCAACTTTGCAGTACTTAATAAGTATGTGAAATAAAAAAGTAGACTTGATACAGTGAATTTGAGGAAAACATGAGGAAGTTACTATAGTCTATTACTAGCATTATTATTCTTCTGAAATTACCATTTAATTAAATACCTGGATTTGCTTTGAAGATGATAAAAAACTTCATTTCTGTTCCCCCTAAAAGAGCACTTCTTAAGTCAAAACTAGTCCGTGTCCGCGGTTGTTGTCGGTGTACAGTATACTCCTACTTTGTGCCCCGATACAAGCCCAGCTGTGTGACTGTTCCAAGCATCCTGAGCACAGCCACCGTGTCCCCTGCGTTCCAGTGGTCAGGAACTCCGCCGCACTCCCTGCAGTGCCCCTGGCCCGTTGAGTTTATGCTGTGACCTCCCTGAGAGTGGGAACTGGCTGTCTCTGGTTCCTCAGTCCCCCTTCATTCAGAAATTACGCAGATGAGTGTGTAATACTTGACCTGTCTGCATTAGCGAATAGTGTGTCACCAGTAACACCCCTGTTGTTCTTATGGAGCAGGTGGAAAGAGGTGAGAGTTCGTCTGTATGTTCGTTCCTTTCAGGTTTTAAATGAAAGGCAGAAAAGGGACTTTGTCTCTTTCAATTTTAAGATTATCAGCAGGAGCACTGATGTAAACTTAGTGTTGGAAGGAGAAACTCCTGAGCCTTGAAGAAGTGAAAAGCTGTACCATAAAAATATCTTCTAGACCATACTTAGTGATTGTCTAGATTTTTATCAGTAGTCTAAATCTTTAAAAGATTTCATTAAAACTGCTTCTTTTATAATTACCAAATATATGTACATTTAAGACTTTTTTAGCCACACATGGTGGCACACACCTGTAATCCCAGCATTTGGGAGGCTGAAGCAGGAGGATCACTGTGAGTTCAAGGCCAGCCTGGGCTACATACTGAGTTCAAGCGCAATTTGAACTACACAGGGAGACCTGTCTCAGAACACAAACAAACAAAAGACTTTGCTGCCTGCCTCTGAATCTCATAGGACTTTCTGTTGTAAATCAGACTTAGTTCTTTCAGAATGTTTTTTAGTAGTTTGAGCATCTCATTCAAAAATCCAAAACCTGAAATACTCCAAAATTTAAAACTTTTTTTTTTAGTTCCATCATGTTACCATAACTAGAAAATTCCACACCACAAAGCTTTTGCTTCCTGCATGAGATTCTTTAAAATGTTGAATAAGGTCGTCTTCAAGCTGTGTGTATGTGGAGCATAAGTAAATTTCACATGAAGACATTAGTCCCATTCCCAGAATAATCTTGTTATATGTGTTGTATGTTTTATTCCCAAATTCAGAATAAAGCCCCAAATCTGAAACACCTCTGGTTCCAGGCCATTCAGATAAAGGATACTCAACTTACACAAAAGGATTCATAACCAATCAAAGTCAACACTGGGTATCTAGAAAGTTTGCCACCAGCGTGTATTATTTATAGTCTCAAAGAAAAGCACCAACAGTGACTTTTTAATGCATTATTGTCATTTTTTTCATAAATAGATCCACAAAGAAGCAACTTATTCTGTTGATTAAAAGTTTCCATTCTAGAGTGAGAAAAAGGGGAAAAGAAAAGGAAGGAAATTACAAGACACTTGTACTACTAGTCTCTCTTAGTCCATTGAAAAGAAAGTTTTGGGCCAGTATTGTTTGGAGAATTATTTATGCCCATATCTCATACTCTTGAGTAACTACTTTGGAGATAATACACAATGTATTAACTATTGTTATTCTCCTATTATTTTGTTTTCAAAATTTCTTTTACTTTTTGTCCATTAAAAAAAGAATACATATTAGAGAAGAAATCATTTTTTAAAAAAGCCCTATTCTGCTGCATTGGTAAACATGAAGATCCCATTTCATCCCTAAGAATAAAGTTCATCCAGTGAGCTTGACAGGCATGTCACCCTCCTTCATTTCCATGTCGGTGTCAGAAAGCTATTGCCAATGGCAGCCTTTCTCTAGATTTAGCTCCTAGTAGCCCTTACTTGTCCATCAGAGTTGCTCCCTAAAATGAATCCAGTTTACCATTCCTGCTGAATGCCAATGCACTCTCTCCCCGCGTGAAACAAACCCTGGAGAATGTGAACCTCCTGTAAGAGCGGTAACCTCCACATTGCAAATGTCTGCTTTAGGAGATCCCAGTGAGCATTTGGGGAGCACAGCAGCAGGAAAACAAGCCATCAGACGGTAGAACAAGTCAGGTTCTTCCATTCCAGAGTTAGGTGCCCCCCAGCACATACACAGACACACAGGAGAAATAAGACAATAAGGGAAGTGCACCTCATCTGCAGACAGTATCTCACTGGTTTGTGTCAGGCTGCTGTGCACGTTCTGTAGTTGTTTCTGTACGTAATGTCCCTATATGTGAGGATGCCATGGCGTTACACTTTCAGCTTATACGTTACGGTTTCCACGATGGCAGCGGGTACAGTTCAGTGCAATGTGTATTTCAGCAGAAGCCTTCCAAGGTGATTGTGTTTGATAACATAAAAAATCAAAAGATTACTTACTGAAGTTACAATTATGACTTACTGCTTTACCTGTTAACACTTGGAAGTTTTAGCTCTAGAGCTAGAACCTGCTGCTGCCAAATTGTGCTGTATTATGCAAAGAGAAAAAGGAAAGAAGCCCTTACCAAGAAATTAATTTTCTTGGAGCATATTGTTTCAACATGTTATTAAGTACTGAAAAATATTTATGAGGTGTTTTGAAGCCTCCTTCAGTACTGACTAAGCAATAGTCACTAACACAATAGTGACAATTCATGACCACTAGGGCCTTTCCTGAATTTTTGTCTTGATTTCTGTTACATTTCAGAAAAGATTTGTCTGCTAAATCAGATTATGATGTTCTGGAGAATATGAAATGTTACCATGAAAAATAACACGCAGAGGGACCCATTGTTTATAAGTAATTATTAAGACAACTGAAGGTCATTCTCTTTTATCAGTATCTCATGTCCAAACCGAATCTTCAGCTAACAGTTGGGGAATTGTTGAGAGAAGGCTGAGATGCTGCTTTGGAGCTTTCAGCCCCAAAACTTGTTTCAGACCATGCGCTAGGTAAAGAGCTGTCTAACAAATTTTTTACTTACTGGAGCTGGGACCTATGTTTAATACCATGTCAGAATTTGTCACAGAGGATCTATTCATCCCTTAACAGGGCTCACACCTGGGTTTGAAACTTAATCAGCCCAGTAAGTCTAGAATGAAGGGACTCTGAAATGAAAAGCTACAGTTTTCTACTTTCCCCAGTATTGGACTGGCCAGCCACTCCCATCCCGTGATTTCTTAGATCTGGGCCCATGCGTTTAGTATGTTCCAAAAAAGTGAGAGCTCTTTTCCATTTCATCTGAAATAGAAGTAGGGGATATATAAGTGTATGTATTATACTTTGCAAGGTATAGAGGTACTGTTTTGAGATTGAATACTGAAACTCTAGAAAAATCCATGACAGTAAATGAATTAAGCAGCTTGTGTACCTCTGTGATGTGGGATGGGGTGGTGTGAGATGAGGTAAAGGGATGAGTGGCAAATGGACAAAGTTTAAACTATATGCAACATTATGGTATAAATTGTCTATATTCAGTGTTTTAATCTGTTCTGTCATTAAGGGGAAGGTCAAATTTTGTCATGTAGTGCAGAGAAAAGATCCTCTGGGACATGCTGTAACGATGACATGTGAAAGGAGGCCATGGTGTGGTTGAAGCATACCTGAAAGGTACATGTGGCCAGAGCGTGGCGCGGAGAGACGGGTGGAGCTGGAACTAGTGGAGCCAGCTTGCAAGTGACTTGTATCCCATTGCAAGGAGTGGATCTTCTTCAGAGATGGGAGGGACTGATCAAAATTGAAATAATATTGTAGGAATAGAAGTAAAGCATCGTGAAAGTACTGAAAGAAATTTTTGGAAAAACTCATCCATACCTCCATCAGTTACACGCTATTCTAATCCTTAATCATAGAAACTTTAAAGCGTAGTTCCAGTCCCCACCTATGTATCATTTTGGGTTCTACTCTTTTTCGTAGTTGTGTAATAATTTTCCATGTTACTGTAGAAGGTTCTGTTTGAGACAGTGACGTAAGCAGACTTGTGTTTTAGAAAGATAACCCTGGCAGTGGTACAGAAGATAGAACTGTTGTGAAGAGATGCAAGATGGGATTAAGAAGAGGATTGTATTTAAGAGAGGTTTGCGTAGGGGAGAGAACTCTAGCACAGACGTAGCAGTGCTCTCCAGAGCCAACCTCTGTTATGAGCTGAGAACAAGCTTTTCCCCAGCCTAGTAGAAATGCTGCCTGATTCCACTTGGAAAGCCTCCCCCACTTCAGTATTTCACACTATCTCAGAAATCTGGCTTCCTTTGGAAATAGTCTGGGCCCTAGGAAACTGCAGACTCACCCAGTACTGCTTAACGTACACAAGCAGTTGTACCTGTCCTGGGCGGCACCTGAGTGTAGTTCACAGGGCATAGTGTTAGTGCTGTTCCTCCCTTTTGGTTACCCCCGTGATCAGGAATGTGTGTGTGGTGATGATAGAGATTCTGGAATTTCCTCCTTAAATAAAACTGCATAGCAATGTATGTTAATTCAGAAACTTGCTACATGAAATCATTTTCAGTATGATGTATTGGGGCCGGATCTCTGCACTGTCGTGAGGCAGTCACTGCTGCCCTCTGTCTTGCTGAGTATACTTAGGGCAATGTATTTAATCTCTTTGGTGCCAACTTTCTTTAACATGAAAATTGTAGAAATTTTTAACTTCTGAGACCTTGTTATTACCATTTCAGGCAAATATTTTTGAGCTGGTCACAGAAAAGTAATTTGGGTCTTTGGTAGTTAGTAGATGAACATACTGTAAATTACAAGTAATAGCATAGGGGGCACCCCTAAATACAGTTGGTGAAGCCTGTGAGATGGTTACCACTGTAAACAGCTTGCATGAAAATCTCTTAATTTGACTTTAAGGTTGTTTTAGTCGGTATTTGAAGAGACATTTAAATCTTGCTTCCCTTTATTCCGCAGATTGGTGGAATTAAAGTTAGGTGAAGTACACAGAATAGCAGAGTAGAGTTTGGGGAGGAAACCAAAGATCTCTTCCTCTTGCTCTCTTCCTCCCTCCCCTCCCCTCCCACTCATCTGCTTCTTTTCCTTCTGCTCAAGGAAGTGGCAGCTCTTAATATACTGGAGTTGAAGATACTATCATAACAGGTTGTAGGTGACCGTTTTTGTGGTATATTTTAGTGTATTGCTTTAATAAAACCTCACTTCCTTTATTTAAAAATAAAAACTTCATAACCATTCCTATCATGAAAAATTCCTATTACTTTTCTAATTTAGTTATAAGAGACTATAAAGTTTTTCTGTATTTAAACAGAAACACATACCTGGCAGTTTCCAAAAAAGGATATCAGGTGACTCCTTACTTGTAATTAATTTGCTACTTTATATTAAATGATATTTGTGCAGGTTTATTTTTCCTTAAAGTCACAGAACATTTTAAATAATCAAAAGAGAAGGAGCCTCAACATTGTTTCTTTTAGATGCCCCATAGCAGTGAAAGCAGGTCAATAAAAAGGCTAAGAAAAACAGTGCCAGATCTGAGCCGTCATGAAATTTGCATACTGTTCTACATATATATATATATATATATGTACAGTTCCTTTGGTGACTTCCTGTGTTTGGTTTTAATTTTTGAGTAAACTAGATTTTTTAAAGGTGGATTTATGTTATATTGGCATATTTTCTATTTAAAAGAAACCACTACTGTCTACTGAAAAAAAACACTATTTTGTTTCCACAGAAACCTGCTAATATTTTAGTTATGGGTGAAGGTCCTGAGCGAGGAAGAGTAAAAATTGGTATGTTATATCTTTGATAAGTCACAGTGTAGCACTCTTTTAAAACTTTTGCAGGCAGACATATTATGTCTAATTTTTGCTGTAATAATATGCATATATTCATACAGTTCCATATGATCCAATCATTTCTAAAGAGTATACATAAAAGTGAAAAATGTTTCACACTCTTGAAAGGTGTCAGACATTCTTTAGCGACAAAAGTTCTAATTATAAAACAAGCTGTGCAAGTTTCCTAGAAACCTCTGCCTTCATTAAACACAGCCTATGGAGGTGAGTGGCTTCTATCCCTGTTAGAGGCCAGCCTCACCTCGACTCACAAGGGCATACAGTGTGCTGATAATTCTGCCATCAGTCATGTTCACCTGAACTTCATTGGGTGAGAGCATGTACCTCATTTGACTTCATTTAGATTAAGAATTCTAAACTCTAGGGTCAGATAGGTACAGAACCTTAAGTTCTGATAGACTATCTGGTAGTTATGGACCCTTGCCTGATGGGAAAAAAGTTATTGGGCATTGTATACCTTGACTTGTTTTCTGATAGCTCTTTTCTTATATATCAAGGCAAAGATTTACCCACTCCTTGTTTAATTATCTGTAAGGCTGGAATGAAATTTATTTATCCTAACTGGTTATTTTTCTCATTGTCAGTTATAAGTTGTGTTTGTCACTTACATTTAGCTCGTTGTGTGTGTGTGTGTGTGTGTGTGTGTGTGTGTGTGTATAGAAGAGATTAATTATGTTGACCTGAAGGCCGCAGGATTATGAGAGCATTTAATAAAGTTAATAGTTATTTCTGATTGCAAGGTTTAATAGTATCAGCTGACTTGTATCTCTTTACCAACAAAGAGAAACTTGCATGTTCTTAACCCTTCTTCCCTATTCTTCCTTATAAATCCCCCAGATCTCACTCTGTACTTCAATTAGACTCTTGAAATACTCTTTCATGATATAAGCTTAACAAATTTTTAGTTGTGAGACTATATAATATAGTTTGGTGTACACCAAGCTGTTGGCCTTGTTTGAGAACTGGGCCCAGTTACTGTAGGTCCTGTGTCATCCAGTGTCTTAAGTCCTTAGGTGGTCTTTTAAAGGAGCCCGGCCAATCTGATTTGCTGGCATCAAATTCAAATGCAAGTTCTAGGTATGCAAAATAGAAAAGACAAACAATACATACAAATGTGATCTTTACTGTATGGTTTGGGAAAATCTTAAAATAGTTTGGAATTATATTTCTATGTAAAGTATTTGATGTAGCCAGTTTGGGCAACATTAAAGTCCATATAGTTAAGAAGAAATATGAGTTCTTCTGTAAACCAGTATTTAGTAATCTGACTCATTTTAATTCTTTACCAATTTTTAAAATTTCTCTGCCCCCCATAATTAAGTCGGTTAGAGGAGAACTTTTTTCACTTAAAAGTATGTCTACAAGGAGAATCAAATGAAACTTGCCCAGTAGTGGATGAATCTTGAAAATTGTGAATGGGTGATATGAATTGTGCTTATCCAACATACATTAGGCAAAAGTATGGGTACTGACCTTGTGTGTGATACTCTTAGCAACGGAGAAATTAAAAAGAGTTTTGCCTTTAAGGAGACCATGGCTTAGCAGGATAAAGAGTGGTGCCCCAGTAGCTATGCTACATTTTAAACTCTGTCAAATGCCACAAACTGTATCTGTGCTCAGTGCCACTGAGTTTGAGTTTGTGACTTCTTGAACCTCAGTTTCCTCATCTGACAATCGATATGGTTGACTTAGATGACCTTTAAAGTTTCTAGCTTTAAAATTAAGTTAATGAAATTCAGCCTAAATAAATGGGGGAGAAATAGTGGTGTTAACTTACCATGTAGCCAGCTTCTGGTTGTACCAGTGAACAGGCTTATTGATGCAAATAATGGCAAGCTTTGCTCTAACAGTACACAAGACAGGTCCAAAGAATGGAAATGCAGTCCAGCAACTCTGTCCCCGTGGTGATGTGACAGATGAAAAGAAATCTGCCCAGAGGAGTAGGGTCACTCGTGACCTCTGGCAGCAAAGCTTATCTATAACCCAGTTAGAGAGCTGGGTGACAATAGTTCCAAAAGAATGAAGATCTCAAACTTGTATTACATTAATTAGACTTCTAAAAAGGGTAAGATGTTTTATGATTTTTTTTCTTCTCCCAGATTTTAGCACATTTTTCATATCTTAGTAATAATGATAAAATTAAACTATTCAAACTTTAAAAAATCTATTTACTCAACATTACCTATTTTTTATTATTTTACAGCTGACATGGGCTTTGCCCGATTATTTAATTCACCTTTGAAGCCTTTAGCAGATTTGGATCCAGTGGTTGTAACATTCTGGTACCGAGCCCCAGAACTACTGCTTGGAGCAAGACATTATACCAAAGCTATTGGTGAGTAGAACCGATTAAAATCCATGACTTTTAAGGTTTCTGTAAAAAATAATTATTTTTTAATTTTTATATCAAGTAATAAATTATAAAAGCATAAGCAAAATAACTCAAAATTTCACTACCTAGTAATAGTCATTAGCGTCAGCAACCACTGTACATAGAAGGATATTCACAAATTTTTTTAATAAATGGCATGGGATAATATTGTGCATTCTGTTTTAAGTAAAAGTTTACATTTAATTTTACTTCTAAAGAAAACTAGGATAGTAAACTTTTGAAGTCCTTGAACTTCAGATAAGTTTATCTTTCACTAAAGGAAATGCTAACTTCTAAAAGATTCCTCTAATATTGAAGAAAAAAGCTTATGGAAAAACTAGCTGTTTAGGAACTTTTAATCTGCTTCTCCATTATTGATGGTGTAGATTTAACTCCCTTTTATGAAGAGTTAGGATATTAATACTCATGTATTTGTTCTCCTACCGACTTCTCAATTTGTGAACTATGTTAGTCATGTCATTATCATCATCACTGTCAGTGCTTACACTTTGTGTTTGCTAACCATAGTTCCCAGTTGCTTATGCCCAAGTTACGTATTACGATGAATGTAATATTCAGCTATTTCAGTAGTTTTTCTGCTGCTTATCCACTACTGACATCTTTATGCTGCTTCATTTTATTTGGTTAAAATTTCTCATCTTGTGTTTTTTCTTGTGTGCTTCGCTTTTCTTTTTTCTTTGATTATATGTCCTTATGGCCTCTTTAACCAAGCTGTTGTATATTCTCTAAGGTGTCATGAAATCTATGTTTCTTTACTGGCTAACTCCATCCTGGATTCCTCTATTCTTACTTGGTTTTTCTCCAGACTTACTCTACCATCTCACTGAGACTCCCTCTTTGTAGTCCTCTGGACTGCATCTCTTTCTGGATCCCATGACTTTATCTCTTGTTTTACTACAGTCTATTCTTAATGTAATTTCCTTCGGCACAGTATCAGAGGTAAATTTTCTAACTCTGAAGAATTCGTTTATCACACTTGATAGGCAAGATTTTTAATTGTAGGTACTAAATCATGTTTTGTCTAAACTTTGATACTTTGTCTTCTAGCATCAATGTAGCCAGTGAGGTCTTATGTCAGTCTTGTTTTTAGTCTCTGCTGAGTTCCTGGAGGGTGGGGCTCCTTTCTGAAGACAAACAAAGGACTTCTCATGTCCTTATTTCACAGTGATTTGGTGGGCACAACCTGAAGTGCATGTCCTGTGTGTTTGCAAGATTTTCTTGTGTAGTCTTTTGATTTCCTCAGTGTTTCCTACTCTTCCTAAGCTCAGTGTGGTCAGATGTTGAATTTCTTGAGTTAGTCCTTTATACTGCTTTTTTTCTCAAAGCTTGCTTTCTCTTTTCTAGGAATTCTCTTTTTTTTCTGGTCTTTAGTTTTTCATGATACTTTGTATTATTTTACGGGGGGAAAAAAGCTTCTGGGAGGACAGTGCTTCTTCGTTTGTAATTTAAATATACCCAGAATAATTACCTTTTTTCCCTGTAGGTACTCTTTTCTTCACTTGCATGTCTTGATCTCTCCTTTCCACATGGCAAGTATTCTTTGATGGCTTGGTGACCTTCAACTTGTCCATTTAAGAATCAGCTTACAGAAAGCCACTTGGAAGTTTTGTAGACCTTATGGGTAACTACACTGTATAGCACTGGGTCACCATTTCCTGGAGAAATGCTAAATGCCAGAATGTAAAATCTAAATCTGGGGCCATTCCAAGTCTTCTTTTGGCCTAAACTTAATACCAGCCCAGAACAGTGGTAGTGAGTAGGGTGGAATATCCATTGATTAAAATAATGATTTTATAACTGGTATTTCCCAGTACAAAACCTCCTTAGAGCTTTATAAGGACAAATGTACTTTCTACTGTTTCAGTGCCTTCAGTCTTCTAGAAATATTTTTATGGATCTGCCTGGAACAGGTCTCTACGTGGCCAGTTTCTTCCTTTTCACAGAGAACCTCCTCAATCACAGTGTAAAGTAAAGCTCTTCTCCCCCTGTCATGCTTATATCTTATTGTCTGTTTTGCCTTAAACATATCCAGAATCCACCAAAACAGACAGCCATCACCTTCCTGTTCACTACTGGAAGCCAGTGCCTACCAGGCGTGCAGTGAGAACTCATTTCTCTTTTCAATAAGTGAATGATTCTTGTCCCTGACAATCTCCTCCTATCCTTTTTGTTACTGAGATTTACACTGCTAGGACTCTACTGTCATTTTAATGTAGCTTCTAGTGGAGGAGAGGATAAATACCTGTGATCACTCTCCTATATTAATCTTGACTCCAATGTGTCTTTCAAAAATTTTATGTTTATTAATCTTCATATGTACTTTGTGATCACATTTTATTTTATAGACAAATAAATACATGGGTAAGTCAGTTAGATATAGGTATTCTCTGCATTGTCTTTGTAACTCTTATGTAACTCTAAAATTAGTCCAAAATATATTTATCTTTTTAAAAACTAGCTTGAAAGAAAAGTAAAAATTATTTAAGCTAGCGTTATTTTTAATGCATGTGATTTCCCAAATGTATTCCACCTAGGAAATGAATATTCAAGCAGTGTTGCTTTTCGTGAGACACATTCACAGACTGTGCAAGTGAGGAAATGGGTACCGAGCTTCGCTTCAGCTCACTGAGCTCTTGAGGCTTTTGAGTAAAAAATATAATACCACAGAAACTTGTGGCTTTAGCGCACTATCTTGTTTTTCCTAAGCAGTTTGTTTGTTTGTTTGTTTATTTATTTTGGGGAACATTATGAAAATGCATATAACTTTTATTTTCTAGGACATTCTTTAGTCCAAAAGTTTTAGTGCGAGCTGTGTGCCACAAAACAAAATTATCAGTGATTAAAAAGATAGATTCTCTTGTTCCCATAGCTGTATAACTAGGAAGAGAGAAGGTTATTTTTATGTTTATCTCCCTCCTCTTGCTCATCACCAGCATCAAAATTTAGGGAATTACTATGAAAATGTCTTAAAGTTCAGGAGAACCCAATGTGAATGCAAATTATGAGCCTTACCCTTAAGTTTATAGTCTACCCGAGAGACTAATACGAATAGATATGTAAAGTGACTTTGCCTCTTCTGAACAGTGGAAGTAGCAAAGATCACCTGAGTGTAATTTTAGCTCTGTCATACTAGCAGACTGGGTTTAATAAGTATTTAGCCTCACTTTCTGAAAATGAAAATGTACTCCAAGTCACCTCCTAGATCTCCTTCAATTCTAAGGGCTCCGAGGCTTTAGGTGGAAATAACTGCTGTCTGTGTAGTGGAACAGTCACGGCGTGGGCTGCTGTAGCCGCCAACACGAGTGCCGTTTCTTCAGCAGTGGCGGCCCCGCCCTGTCTCCATGTGTCTGATTTGGCCAGGATCAGTCTTGGAGAACACGTTTATTCTGTCAGAAGGTGACTCAAAAAAGTTATAATGTAGAACCAGGCATGGTGTTGCACACTTGTAAGTAATCCCAGCAGTCAGAAGGCTGAGGCAGGGTTGTGAATTTGAGGCCCACTTGGGCTACATACATGGCAAGACCCTGGTCTCAATAAACCAAAACTAAACAAAAGTTATGATGTAGTTGTCTGGCTGTGTTTTGTTTGAGATAAATCATATACATGCCATTTTTAATATATGCTTTAAATAAGATACAAAATGAATCTTTCCTGTATTTCAGCCTCTACCACATGCTCCCAGTCTCCTGTTCCCTGTAAGGATAGCCTGAATGTTGCTCAGCACAGCACACAGCAGAGTCCTTACACCATTCCTAAAGCTTCCCACTGAGAACTTTCATATAATGTAGACTTCCCTGTCTGGTAGCCATAGTGTGAAGAAGAACCCTTGTAATTGAATGGACATATAATTTGCTGAATGCATTCATGCATTTATTTTAATCTCAACACTTAGAAAGGTTGAATCTGTTAGATTTCAGTGGGTATGTTAAACTGAGGGCTCCTAAGAAGGAGCAAAAACATAGGGAAAAACCTAGTCTGGACCCATCAAACTAATAATGTTCCTACCCTCTACTACAGACATTTAGGGTGCGGTCATTTACTCAGTTTTAGAGATTGCAAACTGAACCCTTAAACCAGACCTCTACACAGAGAAAGAAAGAGAGAGCGAGTGAGAGAGAGAGAGACATTATCATCCTGGGGACAAAATTTAATTAACCGTTAAGTGTTTTTTAATTACTTGTTTATGTGACTCTGAGGACAGGCTTGTAGTAGAGGTGTATTCAATCTCTAATTAATTATCACCAAAGCAATATTAAATTTTAAGTTCATTCTCAAATAGCTGAACACTCACTGTCAGATGGCTTTCTCTTAAGAGAAAAATATGCAGTAAGAGAAGGAGATGAGAACTTGTTTTTTATCAAGATAAAAACTTTGCTATAAGCACCTATGGGTTAAAATATTATTTACTAAAATTTTCCCTCTCAGTTTAATGTGTGCCAATTACTAGCTACTTTGCCAGATTAGTTCAGTAGCTATACGAGAGCATCACAAACCTTGGTATGGGATGGGCTTTACATGTTCTTAAGTTGGAAATCCTTCCTGGAAGGGGTGAAGTGGGGAAATGAGCAGGAAAGAGAAGATGAAAAATACATATAGTTTAGTAAGGAGAGACTTGCAAAGACTTAGCAGTTTCTCGGAAAGAAGAGCCTAATGAGCTGACTCACAGGCCATGACTAGCGTCTAGGTAAGGGTTTTGAGGAGAAGGGCAGAGAAACTAACACAGCTGAGAGAATAGACCATACGGAGAAGGGCTTTGGGCGGGGCTAAACAGGGCGCCGCACACTGCCTTTTCCTGCTTGCCTGACTTTTCATTTTATAACCAGTATAGTTTTCATGACAGCTAAACATTTTTTCTCTCATCTTTCTTTACATATTTGAATTTATTCTTTGGAATTTTTAATGGGTAAACAAATTGCCACCGTGTTTGCCGTGTCCTATGAGCAGAGGTTTAAACATGCAAAGTGAGCCATCGTTCCTTTCTGTGATCCTGCTTTAGTCAGCTCGCTTGTCTGGCCTTAGGACATGAGAGATCAGGTTTATATGGGGTAGCCACAGGCAGAAATAACACCCTTTTGAACAATCACTTACTTCTGGTCAGAGTGTGACTGCTTTATGTATACATGATGAACTTGCTACTCTGAAATGTAAATATAGTTTTATATTACGTTTAATATATGTCTTATATATTTCTTTCTCATCTCTTACATGATAGTTACTAATATCCCTGACCCATCAGCTTCAAGAAAATAGTTTTGTTTCTTTGTTTCACATTGGTTATTTATGTTCCACAGGTATTATTTGGATTAGTTGGAAACCACTTACTGAGTATCTGCTATTTGAACAACATTGTACTCAGTGTAGGGAAAGTAACATTTTCAATTTTAAGATTTTGTTAAAGAGTACAATCTAGGGCTGGGGATATAGCTCGGTGGAATAAGCACTTGCCTGACAAGCATGAGGTCCTGAGCTCTATCCCCAGTGCTGTGCCCCCCACCAAAAAAAAAATTAAAAAAAAAAAGCAAATCTAATTTTTTCTGCCTAATTCTAAATTGGCATTTAGATCTTCTCTATATTAATGGGTCTATTGAACACAAATTTAATATTAATGAAAATTAAATGGTATTTTGTCAATGAAGAGAATTGACTGTTGCAGACAGAAAAATATATTTGTCAATTATTGTAAATAATCTTAATAACTTACAGCCTTCATACACATATCAAAGGTAGTAGATGGGTTTTTTATGTTTAATATGTTTATATTTTCTTGTTCTACTTACTAAATACTTAAGTTTACAAAAGTAGACACTGCTACACCATAAAAAATACATTGAAAGGAAAACTGTTCAAGTAAAAAATGCTGTTTTATCAGAGTATTTGAGGTTAAACATTGCCTTTTGCTCATTAGAATGGTACCTTGCCAATTAAGTGGTAGCAAGAGAAAGTAATTATTAGAATTTGCAAATAAGTAAGACAATGTTATCATAAAAATCTGTGCTGATTGTTTTTGGCAAGGGCCCAATTTCAAAGGTTGTTTGTGTTTCCTGTTTACTTTTTTGTTTAGTTTGTTTGTGGTTCCCATGGTCCATGTTCAGCTTTTAATGTTTAAGGCATTTAAAAACACCAAAAACCCAGCTAATAAATTTTATTAGTCTTAGAATTAAGCCACTGGGTGGGATAGAGGTTAATAGAGAATGAAAAATTTGGGTGGGTAGGGTGGAAATACATATATTTATAATATTCTGATATTTAGTAATTATAATTGCTTAGGAATTAATATGACTTATTAGGGAAAAAAAAGAAAGAAGAACACTCCCCACCAAAATAAAAATGCATTTTCTTTTGGAAAGAACCACTTTATTTTCCTCCTTTCTTTTTCTTTTTTCCTTTTTTCTTTTTCTTTTTTCTTTTTTTCTTTTTATTTTAAAGATATTTGGGCTATAGGGTGTATATTTGCAGAACTACTAACGTCAGAACCAATATTTCACTGTCGACAAGAGGACATCAAAACTAGTAATCCTTATCACCATGACCAGCTGGACAGAATATTCAATGTAATGGGATTTCCTGCAGGTACACATTATGATTTTGTTTTCATTTTTAAATCACTGTTGTTTGAACTGAGATATCTTTATTGGAAAGGTGTGTGGTTTTGGCTGTTGAAAGCTACTCTATTTGATTTCTTCATTTTTATGACTTGGCATTGATCAAAAATTCATAGCAGTGATCACCAAAATTTGTAGAATTCACATAGTAGCATGAAAATATTTCTGGGTTTCCTGAAATTGAGAATTTTGTTTCATTTCGTTTGCTTTTTTGTTTTGTTATTTGAAATGATACAAATGTTGTAATATCAGTATTATAAAGATAACTTTTGTTCTTACCAGTAGGAGCTATAAAATCAGTAGTGGAATTTTTTTCCTGGCAGCTCATTTAATACTATTACTACTGGGCATTAGAGCACTAACTTTGAATATTACTCCTATGGAGAGCACTGTAGCAAGTCACATTATACTGACCAATAGCATTTTTGCTTTCTAATACTTATCAGTAAGTCTGTTATTTTAAGTATTCTCTTAGGACAACAAGAATGTGGGTAAAAGTCGCAGTACTTGATGATGAGTTAGCCACTGCTTTCCAACAGGGAGGAAATTCATGGATGTCTTGTCCCTGACATGACATCTTTCTACCTGTGTCCCAATTTCTAGATGTAACCAGAGCATGCCAATTCACCAGTTACCCAAAACTGCCTGGAGGTCCAGAATAATAAAAATTAATTTTAAACACCTAAATAATTCCGGCTAGTCACATACTTAATAGAAGTTATATCTTACTAGGAATATTTCCCAGATCACTATAACTCAAGACTCATACAGAATGTCTGGGAGTTTTAATGCCATATTTCTTTGTAAGGGTATTATCAGTAAATGCAGAATACGTACATGATATTACCTTTCTCTAAAATTGGTTCATGGTTTTTGGAAGGCCACTTTGTTGTGACTTGATTTTCATTTATTCGCTAAATATTTATTGAATGCCTCCCATATCAGACACTGTCTTGAGTAAAAAGTATTGTGACAATATTGGTAATATGATTCTTGTCCTCTTGAAGTTTACATTGTACTGCTGTAAGTAAAATGTTTAAAGAATAGATCATCATTGGAGTAGATTGAGAGAAATGGGCGTCTAGTCCCGTTTCTGAATGTATCCTCTTTCTGAGGCCCATAGGGAGAAGGTCATGGTGAGGGAGATCAGCAGTTAGGTTGACCTCAGTTTATAAGCCCTGGGAAAGCAGGCAGCAGAGTGTATATCTGATACGTTGCAGAGTGAGAAGACCTAAGTTCTTGAGTACTGGAGTTGTGATTTATGTTCTGTTCCACAAAGATCAGTATGGCAGTGGTACATAAAACTCAGTTAAAGAAGTGACTGAAGTTAGGAATCTGGCTGCTTGCTATAGCAGCATCACAGTTGCAAAGTGTCAGTAGAGATGCAGTGTGAAGGACACATAGTTATAGTAGGCTGTGTTTAGTTGAGGCATGACTAAAAGATTATGCTAAGAGTTCTACCTTGAGAAGTTGGCAAAATAAAGAAATTGGTACAGGGAAATTGTTAAGGCAAAAATTGTATTTAGGAGATTAAGTTGTGTGATTTCTGTAGATGATAGGTAGCTGATGTTTTAACAAGTTCAAAATCTAGCAAATCTCTTGAGGCACTTAAAAGCTTAAAGGTGCTGTTAAGTTATCTGGTACAATGTCGTGTACCTAGTAGACTGTCCGTAATAGCTCCCTAGCAATGGTGGAAGAAGGTTAGCTAATCTAAGTGTTTGAGCAAATCTAGGGCCAGCAAAACAGACACTTTTGTACTCAATGGATTTCTTAGCTTGGGTTATGCTGAATAATACTGGAACTAGTTAACCTAACAGCTGACTTCCTAATTTACTGATTTATTCTACCGCAGGTAGTTATTACTGCTTACCTAGATCAGTAATGTCAAGAAATTACTTACTTAATAAGAAGCAAGAGTGGCCATACCATAAAGAAAAGTGTTCTCCTAAAGCCAATGAGGGGAAAGATCTTGAATTTCTCATTAGATACTGATTACTAATTTAACCAAGAAACTTGATGGAAAAGTGAATACAAGTGGCTTTACCAGAACAAACAGGACCGTGTAACGGCAGTGAGTTATACCCACCCCTTCTGGTGATAGCAATGAAGCAGCCATTGGAAACCACAGGGAAATAAGCAGTGTAAAATTAAAAAGAGAGTGATATGTAAAGCTACAAAGAGATCAGAGATTGTATTTACAGTTCAAGATGTTTGCTGTAGCACAGCGTTTATTTGAAGTCTGGACTTTGATAAAGGTTTAAAAGTTAGAAAACCTATTGCGTTGCAAGTAATAGTTATTTTAAATTCTTGAGACTAGGAACTTAGGCAACATAAAAATTTATCAATGTATTTCACAGATAAAGATTGGGAAGATATAAAAAAGATGCCTGAACATTCAACATTAATGAAAGATTTCAGAAGAAATACGTAAGTTGGAAAGAAAATAGACCCTTTGCCGATTTTAACTTTTCAGAATACTCATTATAAAATTGAATATTCAAAATGATAGAATACTGTACATCAGATTACTAAATAATTTTACTTATTTACTCTTAATAAATATTTTATGATGTCAGTCTTTGTTTCCTATGATGCTAAAGTGACGATATAGAAAGGAGGTGACTAATATTAACAGCTGATTTAAATATGAGAAAAAAATCAATTCATTTCTTTCCATGTTTACAACTCGCTAGAAGCTACAGATTAGTGGGAAGTACCACAGCTGGAGAAAATAAAACTAGATGAACGCTAGTAATAGCCTACCATGTAGATTGTATAGTAATTTTATCCAAGTTTTAATAAGAGAAAAATGCATATTCATGCTGTAAGGCTAGAGATTAGTATAGTCCAATTTATAAACCGATAACAAATGTGTTTTAAATTTGATGATAAGGCCAAGTTAGACTTTTGGCCCAGGTGTTACTTAAAACAACTGTTAAGATATAACTCATGTGAGAAAACATACTCAGTGTACGTTAATCATAAAATTGTACTGCATTTAATCATTGGTATCCAGTTAACGTGACTACTGTAAATAGTGAAGAAATATAAAATTGATTCAGTGTTACTTTTTATGCTTATCACTCCATTTATATATATATATATGTTAGTTATCAAAATAATACTATTTGGAAGGACAGTACCCAATGTCAAGTTACTCTCTAATATAACATAGATATTCATAGTATTTCTTTTTCAGGTATACCAACTGCAGCCTTATCAAGTATATGGAAAAACATAAAGTTAAACCGGATAGTAAAGCATTCCATTTGGTAAGCTTTGATAACATTACTAATGAAACGCACCCCCCCCCCCACTGACTAGCCCAAACCAAATGATACGATTGTTTAGCACTTGTCAGATACTGCAGCAGTAAATGCAGAGATCTTGTGGTGCATACCCAGTAAGGCCATCAAAATGCTGTTTTTCCAAACCTGTATCATGGTTTGACAGACTAATGTTAGATAATTTTAGTTTTTGTAAAGGTAGTAATTGTGAAAAACCTGTGAAGAACATTTTAAAAATTAAATTTATTGTTTTTAATAAATTTTTTTAGTTTTAAGAAATTCAGAAAAGTATTAAGAGAAAATAATTCTACCGCTCAGAAATAACTTATAGTTTATTCTACATTCAAGTCTTGAAAAACTGATGAAAACATTTTAATCTCCCAAAATACCTCTTATAAATTCAACTATTATGTATCTTGTATTGATATTATATATTCTTTGCTTTTTCTGGAAGAGTATGAAAGATGGAATGTTTATCAGTGTGTAATGGAGAATTGTCCTAGAATTTAAATGAATCCATGCTCTAGCAAGGTAATTTATGATATGATTATATGTTCAGTTACTGCCAACTTAAATTTGTTTGCAATAAAATTTCCACTATCACACTGTTGTAATTAAAAATGTCAGTTTTTATATTTTCAGAAAAGGGTTTATAATATAAAAAGCAAGTTGTATTTTGCTTGGCTTAAAATTTTATTGTCCTTATTCCGAGCTATTCTTAAATGGAAACTCTTTTACCTTGAAAGGGTAAACTTTCCTCTGTAGGAACCAAATCACTGGTCAGATATTTCTGTTTAAGGTTCTGTTTTTCTTCTCCCTCTGTTGCTTCTGCTTCTAAATCTTCCACTTGCTAATACACCCTGTCACATTCATATCCTGTGTATCATTATCTATGAGCAGTTTAAAAGCGGTGCTAGCATGTCGTGTTCCTACACAGTGTATTGTTTATATAATGATTGATTCTTATGTACTTAGAACAGGCCCCAAATTGGGAAATTCATCATTCAAAGTTATAGACTTATTCTTACAAAGTAATGATAATGATGGTTGACTACGTCATTTTTAGGGTAGCGGTGACAAACCCTTGGCATATGTGTTTTTGTTTTTATTTTAAGACAAAAGATGTTAATGTATGAGGTTTTTTTTTTTCCTAAACTAAAACCTCAGTATTCAGGTTGCATTGCAGTGTTGGAGCTTTGCGATAAATAAGTGGGTTTGGGGTTATCTTTTGGACACCAGTCTGTGCAAGGTTTGCTGTCACTGGTTTAGGGGAATTACTCTACCTTTCTCAAGTTCTTGCCACTCTAGATAGTCTAAAGTGACTCACTATCATCATCACTGAAACTACAGAAATACTTTTTTCTTACAGCTTACTTGCTTGTATTTACTGACATGTCCTCGTAATTGTGGGTGGTCCCATCTGAAAACGTCATTAAAACCTCACTATGTTGAGTATTTCATTTTAAAAATACTTGCCATTGGCATGTCCAAGCTCTCACCTTTGACCTCCAAAACAAAAATGGGCATTAATTCAAATCCCAGATCATTAAATTTGAATCTCACTATGCTGGCATTTTATCTACATTTTTAAATATCTAATGCTCTGTTGTTCTGTAAATTGTGTCATCTTCCATTAAATCTCAGTATATCTGTTAGTGCATTGATTTTCAAGCTGTGGTCTCAGTTCAGCAGCAGAGCTATTACCTTGGATTTGCTGGAAATCCAGGTATTTGGACTTTGGCCCAGATTTACCAGTCAGAAACTCTGGGAACCAGGACCCAGCAGTCTGCTGGTGACTCTGCTGTATCCCAGGTGATTGTGCTGCACACTGAAAATGCTTAGTAGCTGCTCTCTGCAAACACTGTATTAAGCCAAAGACTGTAAATGATAACTGAGACCCTAGTTTAGATAATCTTACATGTTAGAGCCAAGCTTCTAAATTCACAGAGCCTTCAACTAGCTGTGTTTAACTAGAAAGTATTCAATCTCCAGTACTAGAGTGGCATTTCTCCATGTAGCAGTAATAATTAAACACACAAGGGTTGATCAAAATATATGGTGTTTAAATTTTTTTTCTAAATTTATTTTTATAAAAGACACATTTGATATTATTCCCCCTCAATGCTGCCCCTGGTTCTTGTGCTGCTCCTTGTTCTTGCCATTTCTAAAACAGTTCTGGAAGTCATGTCTCATAGATATCTTTATGAGGTTTTATTAAAAACACAGTGAATACTAGTGTCAGATGCCATGCAACAGAAAAGCAGGCTTGTAAAAACCATTACATATGTCTTCTCCATCTCACTCAGTGCATCTGGCGCTGTGCAGCTTCTGACTTTTCCCCAAAGTCAGAATAACCGTGAAAGGTAAACGTTTTGAATCAGTTCAGGGCATTGAGGCAGTCATGAGATCGTGCAGCTGAAGACACTCACAGAAGAGGGCTTCCACAACTGCTTTAGAAGGTGGTAAAATCATGGAATAAGTGTGTTCAAAGTAAATGGGAGCATTTTGGGAGGAATTAATGGCAATGGTCTTTTGCTGTAGTAGCTTTTTAAATAAACAGTTTCTGCATTTTTTTAATTAGACCTTGAATAGTGTGTACTTTGTGTCAGCCACCGTTATCATTATTTTCCATATATTTATTCATTTAATCTTAAAAACAGCTGTGATATAGGAGGTGCTATTTTAATATCCATTTGACAAATAGGGTTACATAGAGGTTAAGTAAGTTGCCTAACATTACTCTACTAATGGGATTATTTGAACCTAGGATTTGAAGCAAGCAATTTACTTCCAGAGTCTCCACAAATTGTGTATCGCTGTGTTATTTGGACTAACGCAGCACTGTGCAGCAGAATTTTTGTTACGATCTTAACTATCCACAAGGTACCCACTCACCGTGTGTGGCTCCTGAGCTCTTACAATGTACATGGTCTGCTTAGAATCTAACTCATTTCTGCTGAATTTGGACCTAACTCTCAGTAGCTACGTGTGGTTAGTGTGTCGTTTCACATTCATAGAAGATTTCTCCTCCTCATAGCAAAGGATTAGAGAACACAGATATTCTTCTACAGTGAGTAGTTTTGATGATGGGGGGGACAAGATAATGGGTTTAAAATCAGAATCAAGTAAGATAATGATTATCAAAATTATTATAATGTGAACTATTACATCTAATTTAATAATTAGGGTTTGTCGTATTATCCACCCAGAACATTTACGTCTGCTAACAGGTACCCATGACAAATACTGCATTAATGCTTTTATGATTTATGGTTTCAGCTTCAAAAGTTGCTTACCATGGACCCAATAAAGCGGATTACCTCAGAACAGGCTATGCAGGATCCCTATTTCTTAGAAGACCCACTTCCTACATCAGAGTAAGCGATCAGTTTATTAACTCACCAACACAATGCTGTTTGGGAGCATTCTTTTAGTTATCAACTCTTACATTGCTACTTCTCTCAGACGGGGTCCCAAGGAACCCTTTATGATAAGCAAAAACTGAGCTCTGCTGATTGAAGTTGTCATTTAGGGGCTTAACAGATTATGACATGTTGATCGCATTCGTTTCAGCCATGGTCCAGTTACTGAGTGACAGGCTGGTTATCCGTGCTGTCTCCTTCAGATTCACTGAGATTGTTTATTGCCTGCAGTTGGTTTTGTGTTCCAGTATTCTGAATACCATTCCAGAGTGAGCTTGTGTTTCTCTTACTACCATCTATTTTAAATGTAGCAGGGAATATTAGCAAGACAAAAGGGGGCTGTAGACGGTGACACATTCCAGGTGAAAGCTCTATCTTGGTGTACAGTAATAAAAGAGTAATACGAGGACAAAAGAAGAAAGCTGAGTCATGTTAGGTGATTATTGATTCAATACAATAAAAGGCCATCAAAGAACCTGCTAAAATGTCATTTGCTATGATTCATTCCATCACAGTTGTATGAGAGGTGCTTATCTTTGAAAATAATAAAAATGGCATCTGTTTTAGAAGATTAAAATGAAAAGCACCTAGATAAAGCATTTGAAATATTGATTAGTATTCTGAAAATCATTTTTCTTTCTTTTCCTTGGATCAGCGTTTTTGCCGGTTGTCAGATCCCTTACCCGAAACGAGAGTTTTTAACAGAAGAAGAACCTGATGACAAAGGAGACAAAGTAAGTATTGAAGCACGGTCAGCAGCACCTTGCTCGTGGCCGCCGCCATGATATTGTCAGCGTGGCTGTATTTTGTTCTCCTTCTGAGTTGAATTTTGTCTTTCTGTTTAACCAATTGAGAAGAACCAGCAGCAACAGCAGGGCAATAACCACACTAATGGAACTGGCCACCCAGGGAACCAAGACAGCAGTCACACACAGGGACCCCCATTGAAAAAAGTGAGAGTTGTTCCTCCTACCACTACCTCAGGTGGACTAATCATGACCTCAGACTATCAGGTATTTCGAGTTTGTTTTGTACTGACCTGCGTATCACTGTTTGTAAAGTGGCTTGTGACCACTGGGAAAATGAAATGTACATGATTGAGAAATGCTGACCTCTGTGTAACTAGGGGAATACGCTGGCATGGAAAAGTAATGGCAGTGGTACAGTAGAGAGGGATCAGACTTCTGAATCCCATTTATTAATTTTGTGACCTAAGACAAGAAATAGAACTCACAGTTTCTTCATCTGTAGAGTGAAACCTCACTCGGAGGTGTTGTCACATTAGACATGATGTATCTTAGCAGCGTTAGTTTATAGTGAGTGATTTAAATATTCTTGGTGTCATCATTTGCAGAATATAAACAAGGATAAATGTGAGATTGTGGCAAGAAATGGGATGATATATTCTAAGGCACAGAGGCTAAAGCAATTATCTTTATTACCAATTGTCTTTATTATCATCATTAAAATTCTTAATATATTCTTGGTGTACAGTACATTTCTTAACTGGTAGTGAAGATTCTGTAATAATAACGGCTTAATGAGTATTTACTGTTTGCTGGCTATTATACTTAAACATGAAACATCTGTAGTTTCTTTTATCATTGTGCTAACTCAGGGAATGAGTATCATTGCCATTGCAAGAAACTGAGGCTGATAGAGGTGAAATGACTTCTGCAGGGTCACCCACTGAGCCAATAATAAAACTGGGATTCAACTGATTTGAGCACAGAAGCTGCTTCCAGTGCTATGTATGGGTCCTATCATATGGCACTGCCACGTCCTTTGTGGAAATACCTTTTTCATCTGTGTACTCTCACCATTTCCTAACTATAGTGAGTTTCAGTGTGGGAAGGATACTAGAAACCTGGCCAATTAGTGACTTACCTATAAAAAGAGAGACCTATCTTATAAATACTTACTGTTACCATCCTTATAGAAGTAAATATTAGCTTTTTGCTTTGGTTAAAGGAGCGGTCCTGTTTACCACACCATGGAACGCTGCCTGAATCGTGACTGCCCGTTAGCCAAACAGTGAACTCGGAGCCACTGGGGGTTCATGTTTTCTTCAGTGTCGTTGTGTCCCTGTCTAGTCGGGAAGGTGTACCTCTCGGCTCAGGAGTGCACTGTACACCGTAGAGGCCTGCACTGCAGGCTGAGGCACAGGAGCATTCTAACCTTTGCTCCTAAAACCCAGAAAATAATCCTGTTCTGCTTTGTTGGTGCTATTGCTGTTTGTTTTGGAAAGTGGTTTCAGAAGTACTATTTCTAAGTACAATTTCACATGCCCATTCTTTTTTAAATATTATTTTTGCTACGATTGGCAGAATTGAGAATTATATAGCATTAAATATGCTTTGAAAGAGAAATAACAAATTATATTTAATCTCAGTGCCATGGGAGCTAATAATATGAAAGAGGTTCAGGAAAGGAAGTAATAGTATGAAAAATCAAAATCAGAGTACTCCATATCACTGTGCATTCCTTTTTTTTTTTTTGCTATTATTAGAATTAAAAAATAACACCCATCTTACATTTTAATTATTTTTCACTTTTTATAAATTTGTAGAAGAAAATAACGTTGAATAATTTAAAGGATATAAAAATATTTTAATCTCATGGAATTGAATCTGGTACCTTTTCTTGTAATATTCATGTTCTTTAATTATATGGGTGTTCAGGGGATCTGTAAAAGAAATGAGCATGCAAATTAGCTTTGAGTTTCTTAGGGTATATATCATTAAACTTGAGTGTAAGCCTCTCAAGTAAATTAATACTTATCAAGTATATATAATGCAGCACAAAAAGGGGTTACTGCTGTAGGAAAAAGTATTTCATTTTTATAGTGTAATGATAAGGCACAGCTTAGTGTTTTTTATGCTCTACTTCTGAGTTTAGTAAAGATAATGTTAAAGGATTTAGGTATTTTTGTATGTGTATGTGTGTTTATTTGCTTGTTTGTCATATTTAATTCTAAAGCTAGTATCTAGCACAGATTGACATACTGTACTTCCTTGAAACATAAGGACCCTTCAGTCCCACCTCAGCCTTGCTGCTTGGGGCCTGGCTCCTCCTGGAAGCACCCGAGTCACCTTTCTCCCTCATCTCCTTTCCAGCGTTCCAATCCACATGCTGCCTATCCCAACCCTGGACCAAGCACATCACAGCCCCAGAGCAGCATGGGATACTCAGCTACCTCCCAGCAGCCTCCACAGTACTCACATCAGACACATCGGTACTGAGCTGCCTCGGAATCTTGTCAATGCACTGTTGCTAATGCTGCAGGGCTGGCTGTGCAGCTCTCCGCAGGAACCTGGTATGGGCCGTGAGAATGTACTGTACAACCACATCTTCAAAATGTCCAGTAGCCAAGTTCCATCACTTTTCACAGATTGGGGTAGTGGCTTCAAAGTTGTACCTATTTTGGAGTTAGACTTGAAAAGAAAGTGCTAGCACAGTTTGTGTTGTGGATTTGCTACTTCCATAGTTTACTTGACATGGTTCAGACTGACCAATGCATTTTTTTCAGTGACAGTCTGTAGCAGTTGAAGCTGTGAAGTGTGCTAGGGGCGAGCATTTGTCTTTGTATGTGGTGACTTTTTTCAGTGTAACAACATTATCTGACCAATAGTACACACAGACACAAAGTTTAACTGGTACTTGAAAAAAAACAGTATATGTTAACAAAGTAACCAAGGTTCAAAATGAGATTATTTTGGTACAACTTTCTTTTTAACGTCTTATCAGTGGATTGATTCATTTTCTCCATTAATCAGTGTTTTTTGACCAAGAATATTGCTTGGATTCTTTTGAAAGTACAGAAAGCCACAGTTTTTCCAGAAAGGTTTCAAAACTCCCAAAGATTAATTTCCAACTTAGAAGTTTTTTATTTTCAATCTATGACTTGACTGGTATTAAAGCTGCTATTTGATAGTAATTAAATATGTTGTCATTGATAGAAACCTGTTTGGTTCAGCAAACAAACTAAAATGAATGTCATAGACAGTGTTTTATTTTTCCTGTTGGTGTTGCTGATTTGTGAGCATGCTTTAAGATAAAAAAAGCATGAATGATAACTTCCTTTAAAAGGTGCGGCATCCAGTTCAGATACTCTGTCCTGATTTTAAAGTTGGTTGGTGTAGTGCTATTAAAATTTTGTTCAGTTAATTTTCTTTTTACAAACTTGTTCGCACGTTGTTTAGGGTGCCCTTACTTCAGCAAAGGAGAAGGAGTAGGAGAGCCTTAGAATTTTTGAGGAAAAAAAAACCTATAACATACAATGTACTGTATCAAACTATTTTACATGAATGACACAAGTATTCTGAATTAAAAAAAGTTGAACATTGTTAAAAACAAGGTGTTATGTAATAAATTTATTTTTCATAAGTCAAAATATGGAGTCATCTGTATTTTTTATATGCACAGAAGACTTTTTTGTTTTAGTTTTAAAATGTGCCTTAACAAGTAGCCTCTGGATAAATCTCTCCTGTTGTCTTTATTAGTAACATCTGCATGTTCTAACTAACTCTCCAGTGGAGTAATGACTGGGATACAGACTCTCTGTTACACTTAGTGCGGTGTACAGGTACCTCTCTCATTGAAAGAGATGGCGGTAGACCTTTGGTCTCTGAAACAACTCGGCTATCATGTTCTGCTGACAAGGGTTTGCCTGTTGATTGCACATCAACTTTTCACTCCTTGCTCAACACAAAGTACAGGTGATTTTTTAAAATCAAAATCTCAACTCATTTATATAAAAATTTTCTGAGCCATTTTAACGTTTTTCCGTGTCTTTAACCCAGTGAGTTTTCAAGCTTAGAGGATGTGAGAATCACCTGGGGCATTTTTTTCCCTCAGCATGTAGTCCCTGTGGTTGATTCAGTAGGGTTAAGATGGAACATGGAAATCTCGTATTCGGCAATTATTTCTGATGAAATAGTCTGAGGAATGTGTTTTAGGAAAAACAGCTATAAGGCCTCTCTCTCCAAGCTGATCTAAAGATCAAGCCAGTTTAAGTGGCTTAGAGATAAGGCTGCTCTACGAACATGTCCTTTTCTTACTTGAATTTCCAAAAGCAAAAGCCATTACAAGTTCTACTGTAAATGCCCATGTCGGGGGATTGAGCTGAATTCTTAGATCTCCTTATTTCTTTATCATGCCCATTCCCTGAGAGATGCTGGCCAGTCGTGGTGTTAAGTTAGGCCTAGTGGTGGTGACTATCAACTTCTCACATCCAGCCTCCTTTGTGCTTGAGCTCCAGGTTCCATCTGTGGCAAATGACATCCACGTGTCACTCTTGCCAGGTGTCCTGTTCCCACCTTCATTTTCCTGCACAGCATTGATCATCTGACTGGTGGCATCTGTGTGCTGGCTTAAGCTTCATGAGAGCAGGCACCCTCCACCATTTCAGACCTCACCTCTGGATCCATACTACTTCCCTAGATGAAGCCACTCTAGCCTGTGGTTTAATAGGCTGCTGGTTCCCAAATTTCCATTGTAGACACCTGTCCTGTCTGACTTACTACCAGTCACTGTCTCTACTGAACATACTCACACTCAAAATGAGAGCCCCATCCTCTTGCTCTTCTAGACTTGCCCAGGTCCGTGAGTGGGCACCTGCCCTTCCTGTAGTCCAGGCCAGGCAGCAGTCTTGGCGCCGTCCTTTCTAACACACTTTACATCTTTTTCAGAAGTGAATCACAGAGGTTTTCTCTAAGATATGCAATGCCCAGGGTGATGGTTTGTCATTATGACATAAAAATAAACTATATTGAATAAAAATTCATAGTTTAGAATTTGCATTTCTTCCCCCGGCCAGGGATACGCTTACTGTCTTGTCTGGATGTTCGGGAGCAGCACTTGCAGTAGCTCCCAGTCAGCCCCCGGTCACAAGAGGGTCCAGCAGCTCCCTACAGTGTGCTGTGCTGCTAAGTGAGAGCGAAGGGTAGGTGTATTTAACACACTCTTAACAAGATGTTTTCAGCTGACAATGGGTTTATCTAGACATGGCCCCGTTGTACAAAGCATGTCTATCTTTGTCACCCTAACTGCATCCCCACACTGTGCCAAGCCACAGTCCTTCTTCCTAGACCACTCCAGTGATTTGCCTGCTTCTGTCCTTGTTCCCTCCCCACTCCACCACCCCCCACTGTCTTTTTGACAGTGTCTCCACACTGAGGCAATGTCGTTCCCCTGCTCACATCCCTCAAACACATCTCATTCAGTAAAAAGCCAGATCCATAGTAAATTCAACAAGTCCCTACCCCGCCCGGGGTCTCTTGCACTGCCATCTTCCATTGTCCTCGCCGTCTGCTTCTCCCCAAGCTCCCCACTCCTCGCTGTACCTGATCCCTGCCAAGCACAGCTGCTCTCAGACTTTTATGCTTAGTGTTCCATCTGTCTGCTCCCCACATTAAGGTTCTTGGCTCACTCTTACTTCCTTTGGATCTGACAAATCTCTCCCAAGAGATGCTGCTTTGCCTATTTCTCTCCTTATAGAGCACTTAGCATCAGTAGCAAGTACACCCATGGATTGTTGTTCCTTCCTACTAGAAAAGAAACTCCAGGAGAGCAGCCTTCATCTATTATAAGACTCTCGGCCACAAGTCAGGCCTAAGGGTAGTCTCTTAAGTAGTGAGACGGTAGAGGAGGGAAAGAAGAAGATCCCAGGGACCTCGGGTCAGAAGGAGCAGTGTAGTGGGCCTTCCTAGTTTCCTTTAGTTGCAAGTGCTCGGCCTGCTGAAATGCTAGACTTGGCAGTAACCTTTTCTGAACCTCAACACTGCTTTAACAATTTACTGCAAACTGTAGTTTCAAGAACAACACAAGGAGATTAAAAATGGCCAAGAAAAGACTGGCAGCAAAATACATTCCCAGGACCTGGAAAACAACTTGGTGAAGAGAAAAAGTGGATCTCTAGAAATAGGGAGGGAACTGACAGGAAAACTAAAAACCACAGAGAAGCTAGAGAAACAGAATACAGTCTGGAACAGAATGAAGTAGCCTGGAAGTGGGAGAAACCGTGGACCAGGCCTATAGTACCAACCCCAAGAAAAGCCCATGGTTATTGTAAACTCGAAAAACTGGTTTTACTCAAAAAGTGATTCCTGTATGGTGTTGAAGAAGAACTTCAGTGCTTGGCCCACTGTTATTTTTAGAGTTTTTAATCAGGAGCCATTTTGGGAAGGGGTTGTCTTAAATTACAGAGCAGCTGCGTTTCAGTTTCTGAGGTCACCCTGCTACAGCGACCGGGTGGGAGATGACCACAAGAGACAGCTACAGAAGGCCTGGGCAAGAGATAGACTTCTTCGAGAAGTGTAAGCTCAGGCTGGGAAGACCACGGGGGTTGCACCTCCTGTGATGAGAAGCCAGGCTAGATGTGTTTGGCTTTCCATGGGGGCTGGTTCTGAAAGTGCTGGCATTGAGCCCAGCAACTTGCTTGACCTCCTTCCCTACTACCTATGTCCAACAGGGAGCACAGTGGTTTTATGGCTTTCTCCATCTGCCATTACCATCTTAGATATTGCTTGGCTTGGACAGTTGCCACAGGCTGGGGTGTATGGACAGTGGCTTCTAGAGCATAGAGAAGACCTCACAAACCCACAGGCTTTATTTAAAACTAGAGAAAAGGACAGCATGGAGCACATACAGGGACTCAGAAATGCAGCAGCTGGAGTGCATACAGCCCTAGAATGACCAAGCACACCAGAGGAAACAAACCACTCGTTCAAAAACGGAATGTGTTTTACTCATTCTTTTGGGGGGGGGGGAGTATGGGGTTTGTTTTTCCTTTTTTCTCTTACAGCTTTTATTTTCTTTTTCTTTTCTATTGTTTTGTCTGAAAAAAAGTCTCCTTATGTAGTCCAGGCTTGCCTTGAACGCACTATGTAGCCCAGGGCAGGCATGGAGCTTACAGGGATCTTCCTGCCTCAGCTTCCAAAGGGCTCGGGTTATAGATGTGAGCCACCAACACCAGGTCTTTTCTGTATTTTTATCTAATTCCATTCATTTTCTTTTACTACTTAGTAGGGCCCTTTATCTGACTTTTCTCACATTTTCATTTTCCTTTTTCAAATTTTACTCCTTCCCACCCCCTCTATCTTTATTAGTATTATTATTAAGCTTTGATATTTGTCAGTGTATAGTCAGTTTCTGTCTGGGGTGATAGGTCCCGAGAATGAGGTGCCCAGGGATGAAAAGAAAAATGAGAAGGTTACGGGATCGGGGCTGCAGCCTCTTGGACTGAAGCCTGGATTACCATCCTCCTTAGCCTTTTATTGCAATACAAACAAAAAGCAGCAACTGGGCAAATGGGACAATACAACTCAGTTATCACAGGATTGAGACTTGACTCAGTCTGCCGTCATGTTATTCCTTCAGGCGTATCTCAGCAAGGCATCTAGTGCTGTCCCAGTGACTTTCCCGGGGACACAGTACTGCTACCATCTCCTTTTACACCAATGCTTTTGCTAGACTTCCTCAGAATCAAATAGTCATATGGCTTGGTGAGACCCAGAAGTGCCACATACATTGGGAGATATACGTTGAAATAATACACTGAAAGGTAAACTAAAGAATGTCCTTGTCTTGGTGTCTGTATTATACTTACAGAATTAGGGGCAGCATGTACTATTTTTTATGATATTCTCAATACCAGTAAGTCTGACTATTGTTGATTTCATTGATCTTGCCCAGATGGCATAGTTGTCACTGTCTTTATGGTATGTCAATTTCTGGTTTGTCTTTGTGTCATCTACAATCCAGCGGTTCATTTCTAGAGAATGGGGTGCTGAATCAATTGCATTGCACGCTCCCCTCCTCCAGATTAAGGGAGGCAGTTATTTCTTGGGACAAAGGTAAAGGCCTATAGTTAACCATGCCTAGAACATATCAATGGAGAGCAGATACTAACTAAAGTGATATCCATACTAGCAACAGTGTTTCCACTCTAATTGACCTGCAGCCCTCAAAGTGGAACACACAGACAGACGCATATAACCCAATAGAAATGAGAAAATGAGGCAGTAAAATGCCTCCAGAAACACCCAAATTCCCCAAAACCAATCGATGGAGTGGAAATCAAAAGCCAAACAACAGAATTATACAAATTGATAAAAGAGGAGACACCCCCCAGACCAAAAAGAAAAGATCAACTAACTAGTCAACATGTTTAAAGAACATATAATGAGACAGATAATAGACTTAATAAGTAAAACATCAGTGACCTGACAGGGGGCATTAATAAAAAGCTAGCTGAACTAAACAAATGATACAGAATGTAAGTGACTGGTTTAGCAAAGAAGTAGAGTCCATGAAAAGGTACCAAACAAATCCAGGTGATTAGAAATTGTGTTGTATATATGGGCAGCAGAAGTGACCAGTGTGACAACAGAATGTCTGTACAAAAAGACTTGACTGATGCAGGTGATGGTGTCCTCGGAGCTATCTTAAAAGAACATTGAAAATTAATCCAACAGCTGCTAGATGATGCAAAGACTAAGCTAGTTTGATGAGAATTACTGAACAATTAGCATGAATGATATAAAAACCCTGTTTACAAAAGTAATAACAGAAAACTTACCAAGTATGGGCAAAGAGTTCAACATACAGGTAAATGTGTATAGAATGCCCAATACCCATAATCAAGAAAGACCTTGCCTATAACATACTATAGTGAAAGTCTCTGAAGTCCAGCAAAAGAACAGAACCTCCAAAGTTGTGGGAGAAAAGCAACAAATCACTTATAAAGGTCAACCCATTAGAATTCCCACAGACTCCTCAACACACACCAAAAGGGCCACAAGAGCATGGGGTAAAGTGTCTCAAGCCCTAAAAGAAAGTAACTCCCAGCCCAGACTAATAAATCAATGCAAAATCACCTTCCAAAATCAATGGAGAAACGTCCTTCCATGACAAAGCACTCTGAGAAACTGATGTTACTAAAACACCACTTTGAAAAATTCCCCAGGATAATCTACAAAGGAATAATGCCACCACCCATGCCAAACAATCTAGTGGGTTGAAGATACCAGGTAGGTGGGCAGTTACAGCAGAAGAGGGGAAAAAGGAATCGGCAAGGGGAAGTAGGGTGATGACAGGAATAAGTCAGTAATTGTCAGTGATAACTCCGTGTTAGTGGTCTCAGCTCCCCAGTCGAAAGATGTAGATGAGATGAAACAAAACCCAAAAAGCATGCTAAATTGCAAGAAACGCATTTAATCCAAGAAGAGATTCATAAGCTAAAAAATCAAAGGATTGAAAACAATCTTAGATGCAATGGAAGCTCCAAAACAAGCAGGAGTAGCTGTCCTATGTTCAAACAAATTGAACTTAAAGCCAAAACTGTTCAGAAGAAGCAAAGAACTACATATTGGTTAAGGAAACAGTGCAACAGGAAGAGAGAACAATTGTAGAAACACATGTACTGAACACCAGTATACCCAACTTCATACAGCAAAGATAAATATCAGTACAACTGTAGGGGTGGACTTCAATATCCCACTATCACAAATAGACTAGACAAAATATCAACAGTTATTGCAAGAGCAATATACCAGAGTTGAGATACCTTCAACAAATAAACACATATGTATAGAATGTTCCACCTAACAGAATTCACATTCTTTGCAGCAACACATAGACCTTTGTCCAAAACAGACCACATAGTACCCATGAAGTATGCTTAAATAAATAAAAAATCAGGAGGATCCAACAGAGCTGACAAGAGAAGGAGTCATGTCAGATCCTCAGGTGAGATCAACTAAAAACCCTGGTAATTGGAAGTGGAAGAGAAATTTACACCCTGATACAGAAAATCAATTTGAAACAAGATACATGTACATCAAATGAAACATCCAGGTAGTAAAGAAGGGAAGTGGTCTGAACCATGGCTAGTCTGTGTGGCCCACATCTGTGTTCATCCTAGGAGCAGCCATGTTGAGAACTTCCCAAATAGAGGAAACCAGAGTGCTCCAGACTGTTCTCTTAGGATAGATCCTGGGTACTTGGGGTTCTTTGTCCTGCAAGCACCTCTCCAAACGCTGAGGAAACTGCACCCCTGCAGTATCCTCACCAGTGCACACTAAAGACAGAGGAAACGCCCCACCCACTCAACTGTGGGCAGTGAGAATAAACAAGCAAACAGTCCACCCAAGTGCTGGTGCCTGCCTCAGTCACCATCTGGCACACTCCCCACACCAGTACTGGGCCCACCTGACTTCCTGCTGAATGCCCTGGGCCTGCCGGAGCCACCACCTGGAGCTTCAAGTTGGTCCCATGCCCACAGGGTCTCTGGTGCCTAGCACTGACACTGTTTGAGTCTGTGCCTGTCACGCTGACTCACTTTATTCTTCACCCAGTGCACCACACCCTTGCTGGACCTTCATCTGGCGTGTGGCACCAGAGCTGTGCAACCCAAGTCTGCTTGAGACTGCACCTGGTGCCTCAGCCTGCCAGAACCTCTACTCAGACCAAGCTGCACACCAAAGGAAGCCACCAACAGAGCAAACAGTCAACAGACAGAATGGAAAAACAATAGCCAACTACTTCTCAGACAAAGGGCTAATATCTAGACTATATAAGGGACTAAAAAATAAACCCTTCAAATTTAAAAAAGATGTGATCCAAAACTAGGCATGTGAAATGAATAGCTGTGATACTTTACCTCAGAAAAATGTCTACCAAAAAAAAGTCAACCAATATAAAATGCTGGTGAGGCTGTAGGGAAAAAACTGGTCATTGTTGGTGGGAGTGTCAACTGGAGCAGCCACTTTGGAAATCAGTATAGAGATTCCTCAAAAACTGAGATTCCATTTGACCCAGCTATTCTCCTTCTAGGTATCTTCCTGTATGAGTTAGTTATAATATTACAGTGATATGTGCATAACCATATTTATTTATAACAACACAATTTATAATAGCTAAAGCTTGGAAATAGCCCATATGCCTTTCATCAGATGCATGGATAAAGAAAATGTGGTATTTGTATATAGTGGAGTACTATTCTGCCATAAATAAGGGTAAACTTGAGGCATTTTTTGATAAGTGGATGCACCTTAAGACCATAATGCTAAGTGAAATAAATCAGACATGCAATGTAAATTTAGCATTTTTCTATTATATGAGAAATCCAAAATATAAAGAATAAAATGTTATACATAACAGGAAGTAGGGAAGTATTTTTTCAAATGAGAAGGGAAAAGGTATATAAAAAAAGATTCTAACAAAAAATGGAAATAGAGCCTTTGTGATTGGAGAGGGGATGAAGAGTTGGAGGGAGCAGGGAGCACTGGGAGTGGAAGGGGACAAGACAACAATTAAGATTTGTTGTGTATATGTTGTGTATATCCCCATGATAAGTGTAATCATTATGTACTGCAAACACGTACTACTAAAAAATAGGGGGAAGTGAATCAAAATTATCCCATGACTTTCATCAAAGCATACCACAATAAAACTAGAAATCAATAGCAAAAGAAGCATAAGTTGGGAAATCACTTAAAGATTAAAAAATACACTCTTGAATATCCAGTGAGTCATAGAAGAGATTAAGAAAGAAATTAGTTCTTAGAATCAAACAGTAATGCTAGTACAACATACCAGGATGTACGGGACACAATGAAAGCAGTCCAAACAGGGAAGCTTATATCTGTGAATGCCCACATCAGAAAAATACAGCAAGCTGAAGTGAATAACCTAATGATGCATCTCAAAGTCCTACAAGAACACCCAAATTCAAAGCTAGTACAAGGACGGAAATTGTCGTAAGTTAGTTTCTAACTCCCAGCTGAACTGAGTAAGCGTGGTGCTGGGTGTGGGAGGCCCCCCTGGAGACTGTTGCCAGCAGCATAAGAGGCAGAACTGGAGAAGAAGCGAAGGCTGTTAGGAACTGAGAGAGGCTGCTGGGAGCTGGTAGAAGCTGTTGGGAACCTGTCGGAAGTGGAGAGAAGCTGTAAGAAGCCGTTGGTTCTCTTGGAGGGGCTGGTCATGCTGGCTTTCCTGATGAACTTGGCTGTTTTCATCCTCCAAGGAGCTCTGGACCTTGTCACTGTGAATGGCTTTGGTTCACTTTGGGGGAGCTCTGGTCCTCACTCTGAGCATCGCTTCCTGGCTCCGGAGGGGAAGCTGGTGCATTGCTGAGCCTCCTGGAAAAGCTTGTCACGTTGGCTTTCATGATGGGAACTCAGCTGTCCTGATTATCAGAGGAGCTCAGGACCTCACTGTTGCTGAGGATGGCTGTGGTACTTTTCAGGGGAGCGCTGGTTCTTGTTTTGAGCACTGCTTCCTAGCTCCAGATTATATGCCTCAGCCTGCTGGCACAGATCCTTCATCCTGCTGGCACAGACTTTCTAGCTTCCACCACTGACTTTTGGGCCTTCCCAGCACAGATGTTGTTTGGGCTCTAGGCCTCCAGTTGGGCTGCGGGAGGCATTGTTATGGGCTCTAGGTCTTTAGCTGAACTCATGCAGGACATTATCATGGGATCCGGGCCCTCAGCTGATCAAGATTCTTTGGTCTTTAGTGTGTGGATGGATTTCCTGCACTCTTGTGTATGATTCTTTGGATGATTATAAATAATCATAAAATGTGTGTCCTGTATTATACTGGTCCCCTTGTAAAAACACAAACCAACACAATTGGCAACAAGCCTCCTTTCCCTGTTATTACGTCCAGTGAGCAGTCCCATTATCCACACCGAGAACCATGCCAAACCAGTAAGTTGACTAGTTATCACACACAATCCACACGCACACACCTAATTCCAGCCACCTCTGAAAAGCCCACCTATAAACACATGGGGGGGGGCGTGTAGCTACAAGCCATAATAGCAACTGTAAAGATAAGAAGGAAAATTAATAAAACTGAGACTAAAAGGTATGCAAAATATACATGTACCAGCTTCTCACAAGGAAATCATTATGTACTTGCAAACATATACTAGTGAAAAACAAAACAACAAAAAAGAATTAGCCAGTCTTCACAAAGAATGGAAATACCCAAGCCAATACAGTTAAAAATGAAAAAAGTGATACCACAATGGACCATGCTCAAGTCTAGAAGATTATTAGTAACTACTTTGACTACTTCAGTGAATTGGAAAATCCAGAAGAAATGGATGAATTTCTATATATGTAAAACTAAACCAAGAAGATATATCATTTTATTTTATTTTATTTTATTTTATTTTATTTTATTTTTTTGCGGTACTGGGGATCGAACTCAGGACCCTGCGCTTGCTAGGCAAGCGCTTATTCCACTGAGCTATATCCCCAGCCCCCAAGAAGATATAAAAACCCCAAACAACCCAGTAATAGGAACTGAAATTGAAAGCCACCTACCAACCAGTAAAAGTCCAGGACCTATAGATTCACTGCTGAATTCTACAACTTCAGAGACGATCTGACACCAATACTCCTCAAATCAAAACAGAAGGAGCACTGCTAATTATTCTTGGAAGCTATCATTACCCTGATTTCAAACCCTGACAACTAAAAAAGAAAACTACAGGCCAATTTTTTAAAACATAGATGCAAAAATCCCCAAGATACTGGCAAACAATATAAAAAGTCATCAGCAAGATTATCGATCATTACCAAGTAAGCTTCACCCAAGGGATGCTGAAATGCCTCAACACTGCAAATCAAAAAACACAAAGAGTTCACATGAACAGAAGTAAGAACAAATTCTGCATAATCATCTCAGTAGGTGCAGAAAAAGCCTTTCACAAAATCCAACACTGATTCATGATTTAAAAAATCCTAAAGAGAATACATGTAAAAGGGTATTATCTCAATCTGATGAAAGCCACTTACGATGTATGACAAGCCTACTGCCAATACAACAGTAAACGGGGAGAAGCTGAAAGCCTTTCCACCAAACTCAGGAGTAAGACAAGCACGTCCACCATCACCAGTCCCGTTCACTGTAGTAAAATCTTTATCTTGCAATCAGGCAAGATAAAGAAATAAAAAAGGAAGGCAAATTATCATTATTTGCAAATGCCATGATCCTTTATATAGAAGACTCAACAATTCCTCCAAAAGACGCTTAGAATTAATAACCAAACTGTAGCAAGATACAAAAAACAATAGTGCTTCTGTACACCAAAAATGAACCAACCAAGAACAAAATTAGGAAAATGATACCATGCACAACAGCATCGAGAAAACATCAAATAGGAATTAATCTAGCCAAGGAAAGGAAACTCCTCTACAGTGAAAGCTGCCATACTCTGAAAAAGGACATCAGAAAATGAAAAGAATAAAAATAAAGAAAATACAAAGATATCCGTGTCCCTGGAGAGGCAGAACCTATATGTCAAAATGGCCATAATTCCAAAACTGATACATAGATTTAATATAACCCCAATCATACCAATCTTCACAAAACTAGAGAAAACAACCCTAAAGTTCACATGGAACAGAAGAGGTCCAGAATAGCAGAAGTAATCCCGGGCAACACGAGCAAACAGGAGGCATCATAATCCCGAATTTTGAGTTATATTACAAAGCTACTGATACAAAAATATATAGTAGTACCATGCTAATAAAAAGCAGCGTGGTACTGGCAAAACATTGATATGGGGCTCAGTGGAACAGAATAAAGGATGCAGACACAACTCTAGGCACATTTAACCATCTCATCCTTGACAAAGGGGGCAAAGACATACAGGAAGAAAGATAGGTTCTTTCAGAAATAGTGCTGGGAACGCTGGCTATCCACACGCGTGAGATTGAATGTAATCTATCTCTCATCATAAACTAAAATAAAAATAGACCAAAGATCTAAATATTATAACTAGCACTTAACCTGCTATAAGATAAAATAGGTAAAACCCTTGCCTACATAGGCACAGGTGAGGACTTTTCTGGCAGAAGTCCAATTACACAAGAAATAACATGAAGAATCAAGTGCAAAGTAGCCCATCAGCAACACAGAGAGGGAGAGAGCATTAGGTGGGCGGGCCAGGAGCATCCAAGCGATGCCTGAAGGTCAAGCAGAGGTGGGAGAACTTTGTTTATATTTTTATAACATTATTTGAGGTTGAAATTTCAGAAAGCAAGCGCCTCCCGTGATAAATGCCGTGTATTTTAGGGACGTTCTCCAGTCTTGTTGCAAGGACTGGAGTTACTCATTTCTTCTTTGTTTTATTCCATTTGTTGCTACCTACCATGTACGTTGTACTGCCGCAGAGAATAATAAAAACTAGTTTCCTATAGGTTGTGATAGGTGATAAACAGTTATGCAACAGGGTGAAAAACAACAATAATACAGCATAATGATAAAATCTATGAAAGAAATCAGGTGAAGTGCAGGACAGAGTCTTTGTGGGCCAGTTTTATGCAGGACCATCGATTTCATTCCATGAAAGTGATGTCTGAGACTTAAGAAATACGAACAATAGGAAATATTTGAAATAGATCACATGTGAGCAGAAGAGCTTCGCACACAGGAGGGAAACGAGTGTGAAAACCCTGCTGTTGGGCTTGGTGCATTTCCAGATAGCAGTGGGAGTCCTTGTGGCAGAAGAGAAGGGATCACGATGTATAGACGAGCTGCAGAAGTAGTCACTGCGTTGGGGATCACTTTGGCACCTCGAGAAGAAGGCACAGTCAACCGTGGAGGTCAGCGGATTGGGAAGTGGACGGGCTGGGTGGAGATGATAGGACAGCTCAAATCAAGCCCACACGTCTGTATCATTCGTGAAACTCTACACCAGCTGCCCCAGGTTCTGCCAAGCAAAAGCATTTTCAGTTCCTGCCTAACTGCCTGTCATCTTTTTTGGTATCATCTAGCGTCCTAACTGGTGCCCCTACCTCCTGCTTTTACTATTCCATAGTCTTTTCTGTGCGACAGCGAGTCATTCTTTTAAGAATAAATGAAAACCATTACTCGGGCCCTTAATCCTTAAAGTGGCTTTTCATGGCACTCAGACTTCTGTTTGAATTTCTCCACATTGCGCAGAATAGCCTAGTTCATTAGCTTTCTCTTCACTCTCACTTCCCGACACTCTCCTATTGATGATTGTCTTCCAATTACCTTAGCGCTCTTACTTTTCTTTGAAAATGTCAAGCACATCTTGTCTCTGGCCTTTCGGTTGCTGTGACTTCTGCCAGGAATTCCTTCCCCTGGATTTTTCCTGACCCTCAGATTGCTTAGGTCTGCACCAGTGCCACCCTCTTGAAGAGTCATTTCCTAACCACCCCTCCTCTTGGTCACAGTATATCTGCTTTTCTGTATTTTTCTTCAGAGCAATAATCACCTGCATTTTTTGTTTGTGTATTTTTTATGACCATCTCCCCCATGAGTATATTTCTCCCACGCAGTCCTAACCACTTTAGCATAATTTTGACACCTAATGTGCATTTAGTAACTTTATATATCTGACTTTCAGAAGAACTGAACTGAATTAATGTCTGTCTGTTCTAGCTGTGCTGTTATAGAAACCTCTGGAATTATTTTATCTACCCTTCTGAAGTTTTAATATTCTAGAGATATATTCCCATCAATTTGCACGAAACTGAACAAAATAAAAGTCAACCAAATAGGAAAGAAAGAAATAAACTGTCTCTATTGAAAGAGAGCATCATTGTGCATATGGAAAATTTCCAACACTTTACCAAAAAAGCCGTGAAAAGCAGTAGTGACTTCAGCAAGGAGGCAGGACACAGGCATACATAACCCCATTTCTACAGACTAGCAATGAACAGTTGAGTTGAAAAGTCTTGAAGTACGTTTCAGGAGTGCCCCAAACCATGGAATACTTAGGTATGAGTCTTTAAAGATGTGCGCAAGATATGGTTAGTGGAAACTGTAAAATGCTGATGAAAGAAATCAAAGACCATCCACAGAACTAGAGAGTGTTGTTGCTTTTGTGGACTGGAGATTCAAAATTGTTAAGATGTCAATTCCCCTCAAACTTTCTTACAGATTCAACCCAGTAGCACTCAAAATCTCAAGGGGATAGCTGCAGGAAGTCAATAAACATTTTCTAAAATTGATGGGGGAAACCAAGGGACCCATACTAAGAAGCAGAGGGAGGACACATTACCTGATTCTAAGACCTGTTATAGACCTATGTAATCAAGACAATGCTGTGCTGGAGAACAAATGGGTGCACAGGGCAGGGAGACAGAGCGAGAGTCCAGACAGACGCCAGTGCGCACATGGCCTTTTGGTTGGTTGTATGTCAGTACAACAGCATTTTAGCAGCAAATGATAATCTTCTCAACAAATGGTACTGGAATATACTACTTGATAATAAAAATCTTCAGGAGCATTTTGATTGTATAGTTCCCACATGAGTGTACTCATTTTTCTAAATACATAAAACTGTATACTTTAAATGAGTTATTTGCATTTAAGGAAAGTATATCTCAAAGTTGATTTGTTTAAAATCTAGTATACATAAAGCACTTAGCACAGACCTAGCATATAAGCATTAATTAAATATTAGCTATTATTAAGCTCTCCACATAAGGATTATTTCTTTCTGAAGAATCATCATTTGAATAAACTTGGTACATTTACATGAGCATAAGTAGAGTGCTAGAGACAAGATAATCCCAGGACTGAAATATTTAAAGGTATCTCTGAACTCAGCAATCTTCATTTAACTTTCTTTTTAAATGCTATGAAGGCTCAGGGCTCCTGCTCCTGCTGTTCAAAAATGTTATTGAATATTTAATACACTGAACAATATTCATCCCACATAGGGGCAACAATGAATTTTCTCATAACCTGAGCATTTTTTGAAGGAGCCGTAGAATTAACCTCATTAGTTATTTATTGAGCATTTGGCATTTGTTTGATAGTCTGTTAGGATTTATGGCAGAACAGAATCATGACCCGTCACATTTCCTGTCCTTAAACACTCAAGGGATTTAGTTTTTTGAGGGATCAGAATGTAAACACAGACTATATAACCATAGATGCTATTACTGAACCAAACTCTGAAAAGAAGACTAAGAACCATACTATCTTTTTTAAAAAAAATCAGCATGTTGGCAGAGTTTCTCCGAGGAGCTAGGAATTGGTATAGAGAATCAGAAAGGGTGATGGGGCTTGGGGGTCCTCAGTACTAAATGGATTTGAAATCAGTGGTCCTAGGACTGGGCCCTGGGAGCTACAAATAATAAGAACTGGGTTAAGTCATTCAACTGTCCCTAGAATCTGTGAATAATAAGAATTACAATATCTGATGATATCTTTGAGCCACAGAAATGCTGAAGGTTCTATGTAGGTAAATTATAAACTATTAAAGTTTAATAATTAACTTTATTATCTTAACAATGTGCCTTGCACTGTGTTAACTATTTGAACTCAGATCATCAGCTTCTAGTCCACAAATAGTCGTATGTAGAGAAGTGACCACTCTATCTAAAGTAGAAAGTGTGTTCTTGGCAGCAATAGCCAGAAATGAAATTGGTAAGCTCGGGAGCCAGTGGAGGAGATCTTCTTTACAAACAATTTCTTATGTGTATTTAACCATTTATACCACAAAGTAAGAATGAATTTACATGTTACTAGTTACTAACAATCCTTCAAAACTAATGATCCTTTAACATGCCCTCAAATAACCTCGATTAATGTACTGTTAATTCTGCCAGTCAGAAAACATGCTGATAGAAACAATGTGCAATTTTCTCTGATTTGTGTCAGTTTCAGGCCTTCACTATTTGTCCTAGTTTATCTTCTGTTGCTATAACAGAATGTCTGAGTTTGGGTGATTTAAAAAGAAAAGAGGATCGCTTGGGCTCACAGTTCTGGGGCTTGGAAGTTCAAGATGGGGCAACCCTGTCTACTCAGCTTCTGGTGAGGACCTAGTTCAGGGGCAACCCACCACAGGAAATAGGACAAGAGAGTGTATACAGTAGGAGGAGCACATGTGCACAAAAGAGAGAGGGAGGGTATCAGGCTTGCTTTATAACAAGCTGCCCGTGTGATGGACAGCCCGCTTGTGGGCACTGCAGCAAGCCCTTCGTGAGAGTGCAGCCTCCGTGACCTATTCCCTGTTAGCGGTCCCATCTCCTCTCAGTGCTGTCTTATTAGGGGCTGGGTCCCTCACCACACTTGGAGGGAGAAAGCATATCCTTGGAATAGCACTGTTCCAAGTTGCAGCAGGCCACTCTTGGGAAGCCCTCCAAATGCCCCTGGCCTTTCTTCTTGCCGCCATTTCTGGGATAGGTAGTTCCATCCGGGTTTTGATCAGGTTCAGGCAGGTGTCTTGCCTCGGGCCCATGTCAGGTCTGTATCCCTTCCAGCTTTAGAACCACTCTGAAGTTTCAGTGTAGTGCACCTTTATGAATCCACTCTGAATTCAGAAGTACAAAATTATGATGAGGACATGATACCATCAGGTTTCATTGAATAGGAAAGGAAAGACGTCAGTGGGTAGATGCTGCTTTGATTCCCAGAGCAGAAGAGTCTGGAGAGGTGTTCCACAAGGCTTTTTAGAAGGTCCTGATAGAATAGGGCACCACTGACCTTACTGCTAGCCAACTGAATAATGCATTATTCTATTACTTTTCCTTCCCTCCATGTTCTCTTCATCTCACATGACTCTCCCTGATGTCACTCAAGTAAATCACCTGTACATAAGCCTTTGTCTCATTTCTACTGTAGAGGAGAGGAGAATCCAAGCTAAGAAAGTTTCTATGCTTGAATGTACCTGGCAATAAAAAAAAAAAAATTCATTGAAGGTGGGGAATGAGATCACAGTTACTAGGATTTTCCCTGTGTTAGTTTGGTATAAGGTAGAGGGAAGGTAAATCATTGCATTTATGCAGATTCTGGGGAGCTTGAATGGTACAGAACATTGATACTAGAAGACTGTAGAATTGGGTGGCTTTGTTACTTGCTTTGGAAGATGTGCAAAAATAAAAATGGTAAGCTCTGGTCAGGCGGTCAACCCAAGGCATGATGGGAAAGTGAGGGTCAAAGTCAATGGTGAGTTAATACAAAGTTGATGTAAACTGAACTAAATAGCAGCTTGAACTGCAGCTGCTTTGCCAGAGATATTGTCTTTACTGAAACAGATCAACACAGCCTCTAGCACTTTGTATGTGGTTTTTGATGTAGCAAGCATTATTTTCAATTCCCATCAGTTATAAAGATCAAAAATACTTCATGTTTACACCAGAAGGAACAACATACAGTCTCTTCCCCAAGGCTACATAAGCTCTCCTGTTCTGTGTTACGAGCAAGCCCATGGGGAAAGGATGCCAGGGAAGACAGTGGGCCTGGAAGATTGCAGACATCCATATCTCCACCTAAACAACAATCATTCTGGCAGAAACAGGCTGAAGTGATTATTTTGGAATTCTTGGTTTTTTTTTTTTTTAACACTTGCAACTTCCAGGAAACAGCTTATCTGATCAAACGCAGTTGATTTCCGCTATAACTGTGGTGGTAGGACGCTGGAGAACAGCAACCGGCGTTCCTGGAGCAGCTTCCTGGAGCTGTGTCAATGATGACATTTCCCATCAAGTCCTGAGGTTCTGTGATCTGACTGTGGGTTCTCACCTGGATCACTGAATAGTGGGCAAGGAGTTTGGTGGAGGTGTACCAGTACCCACTAAAGCAAGAAGGAGACTTCTAAAATTCATACTTGAATTTTTTAGACATTCATAAACATTAAAAATGACATACTGACATGGTGACACATGCTTGTAATCCCAGCACTTTTGGAGGCTAAGCCAGGAAGATCGCCAAGTTTGACCCCACCTGGGCAGCTTAGTGACTTAGTAAGACCCTATCTCAAAATAAAGAAACAAACAAACAAAAAATAGAAAATCTGGAGATAGCTCACTCTACTAGTACTGCTGGAAAAAAAGCATATAGAGGAATTTAGAAAAGCAGCAAAGCATGACAATGGAGAAACGTAGGCTGAGAAATGACCTGAAAGAACAGTAAGCTTCCACCTTGTGGTGATTCCTGCTGTGCAACAAACCCCAATTAAGGGGGATAATACAATTTTGGGTTTCCACATTCTAATTCTAAGGTCGAATGAAAAGAACAAGACATACAAAAATCAGGAATGTATGGCCCATTTTAAGCAACAAAATAAATTGATATAAAATGTTCATGAAGCTCAGACATTGGACTCGAGAGGCAAAGATATAAATATCAATAGAGATACAATGTACAAAAGAAACTGAAAGGAACTTCTGGAACTGCAAGGCACAACCACTATGATAAGAGTACACTATAAGGGCCGAGAAAGTTTTGAGTATGCAGAAGAAAGAATTCGTGATCTTGAAAATAGGACCACTGAAGTTTTCAAGGTGACAAAAAGAAAGAGAAAAGAATGAACCAGGGTAAGCAGAACTTAAAAGACCCATGAGACACAGATGTGAAGGAGCATAATCATTTCCTGAATCTCAGAAAAAAAAAAAAAGGAAAGAAGCAGAGAGATTATTTGAAGAAATAATGGCTTAAAACTTACTAAGTTTGATAAAGGATATGAACTTAAACATCTAGAAAGTTCAAATAATTCTAGTGTAACTAACTCGAAGAGACACACATTATAACCAAACTGTTGAAATACAGCAGAAAGGGAGAAGTGACTTATCACATACAAGGGATCCTTAATAAGATTATTAGTTGATTTGTCATGAAAAACTTTGGAGGCCAGAAAGCAATAAATTAAAATATTTGAAAAAAATAAAAAATAAAATAAAATATTTGAAGTGTTGAAAGAAAGAAAAAACTTTTCAAATGAAAATTCTATATCTGAAAGAACCAACTTTCAAAAATGAGGGAGCAGTTAAGGGATCCTCAGATACACAAGAGCTGAGGTGTTTGTTACCACTAGACTTATAGAAATCAAAGAATATTAGAGAGTGACTAAGTCATATAAATATAAGAAACATCTCCAAAAGGTAAGTAGACAGGCAGATATAAAAGCTAGTGGTGTAATTTTGATCTGTAATTCTATTTTTTATTCTCTACAGGATTCAAAATATGAATGTGTAAAAATGACTTGTGCTATGGGGTATGCAGTGTATGAACATGTAGTCTGGAGTCCCCAAATGGCAGAGCACTGAGCGCCAGCAACTCAGCTTGTCCAGGACAAAGTGTCTGGGGCCTGAAAACCAGTAGCTTAAAGAGGAATTGGAGTGAGTGGAGGTTGCCTGTGAGGGAAGTGATAGAGAAGAAAGCAGGATTAGCTGACAAGAAAGATATCACACCACAGAGGAGAGACTGAAGTGCTGCTGACAGCGGCTGGCTAAGCACCAGCTGGGAGGCAAAGTGAAACTAAACTCTTTTGCTCATGAAGAACTGGAGAACTGCATCAGGACACAAAGAATCATCTGCAGTTGGAAGCAGCAAGAAAAACGTAGGACACCGACTCCAGAGCAGGCCTCCTCGGTCAGCAGTCAGTGAATGACCTCAGTGTGAGTGCCCAAAGCCACAATCGTGAAGCAAGAGCTGGGTGATGCCCCTGTAGGGAAGGGCTCCGTGTTTGAACCTGGGTCCCATAGCGGCCCCCTGGCAGCTTCACATTGCCAAGTTTACAGAGTGGATGAGGGAAAGACAGTCGCGGGGGCCTACCAGCATGGGAGACCAGACTTGGGGGGAATCTGGCTAAGAGTCTGGGACTGGTGAGCACAGACCCCCAGCTCCAGCAGTCAGAGGCCAGGTCCAGCTTGAGTTATGCGCGACTGGAAGCTCACATTGGCACCATGTTCTCGCGGTGAGCAGAGCTCTACACCCAGCACCATCCTGGGGCGGGCTGCGTGAACGGACGTGTCCTGGCTTGAGCTCCGCTCCTTAACTAGGGCTGAGGAAAAGAGCCCCATGTCCAAAGCAGTAGAAAACTTTCTTTTATTACTCTTTATTTGATTGTAATAAAATATAAATATAAATATAAAATTTTATTACTCTTTATTTGATTGTAGTTTTTTCTGCCCCCCTTTTTTTCTGTTTGGTTTTTTAATTCTTTGCTGTTTTCCTCTTTCTGTACATTCCCCATGGCTCTACTCCACTGTCTTACCCTTCTTCTCTTATCAGTGTGTCCGTGTCTGTGTGCTTCTCTTCCTCTTGCTTTTTGTTCTCCAAATATTTATAGTGAGGTAATTCTCCCATGTCCCTTCACGTCCCTCCCACTTTTATCCATATCTCATTAACTTCTTTCTCCCGGGTCTTATTCTCAATCTTTCTTTTCTTTCCTCTCCCCCTTTTCATTTGTCTCCTGTTAACTTTTTCTCTCGTATTTACATCAATCACAGAAACTGTTCCACCCCCATTTCTTGCTACCAATTTTGTACCCAGTTTTCCCTGTTACCCTCTTCTAAGTACACAGCATCCCCTCACCGTCATGAGGGTCCATTGCCCAGCTCCTGTGTCCCCTTCCCCACACTGCAGAGCAGAGGACTTGTTTAAAAAATCTTTTTGTTTCTTCTCTTCCTCGCTCTGGACTTACCCAGTCCCCAAACCCTGGGGTTCAGATGACTGATTCCGTACAATTGTTGAATGCCATTTTTCAGCTTTAGAGGAGACATAACCATCGCCTTTAGTGCACATCAACTATGGGGCAAGACATATAGCTCACGCTATAATTGTGGACTTCTCTAGACTACAGAGACTCCAAGTGGGGACTTGAGGTATGTGACTTCTCAACTAACCCTGGTAGACACTACTGTAAGAGATGAAGTTGTTACTACTGTAGCTGATTGAATAGCACAGGAATAATCAACTCATTGGACAATTTACTGCCAGTGAAACTTTCTGCTGAATCCGACATTACACCCAGGGAGAGGGGCAGTAAGAGTTTCTAATCCAAGATCCCAGGCCGTATCGGACTCTGCAAGAATGCCTGCAACCTGGCAGAAGGAAGTCCCGAGTCTGGGTTAGCTTCAGTGTTGTTGTGGAGGGATGGGAGGAGTTACGGGGTCTGAGAACTCAGACTCCGGCCCAGAAGCTACTTGGGTGTCACATATGCACTGTCTCACTGGAATATTTAATCTGTGTTCCCATCTTATAGGTTTAAACTTTTCTGTGTTTCTTGATTTATTTAGCAGTGTGGAGTTTTATGTTCTTTTATGGTTTTCTGTGTTTATTAAATTGTTACTTTTGTGTATTTGTTCTTTCATTAGCTCTGATTTAATAGGTATCTGGGTTCTCTCCCTGGGTCTGCTCCCTAGTTAGTTCATTCATCACAAACCCCTGAGACAATATTAACATATTTCTTTACTCTTTTTCCAAACATATAAACTTCTCCTTCCAAGTTGTTTAATTCCCCGTACTTCCACTCCTGTCTTCTCTAGCATAATGCCTCAGCAACCTAAGCCTTTGCTCGTCCATATCTTACCTAGCATATGCTCCTCCCTATCAGGAAGTTCTGACAACCACATATCACAAAGCGAACCCCTTTCTCCCATATCTCACCCTTGCCCCCACAAAACGTCCTCCGAAAACTCTCAATACCAACCCTTCAACTAAACTAAAAGAACTCCAGTAAAATCAGATCCCACATCAACCTTTCCTTCTCATCTACCACTATCCCCCTTCAAACCTCCCCCCTTGGTGTCTCACACTCCTCCCCCAACCACCTCCCCCAACCACACTCCCACATCAGCTACCTCACTGCAGAGCAACTACAAATAATAAACTGTCATAGTGTGCGTAAAGCAGAGACAAAGGGGGGAATTGCAGCTGTAAGAACTATCGTAGAGAAGCGTTGTTGGACTGAATATATGGATGCTGCTTTAACCAGATGATTTCTTTTGGCAAAACATAGGGACAGAGTTGAAGTCACTTCAAGTAAATAAAAGGAGTAAATACTAGCACTGGCAATACAAATCTGAAAATTATTCATGAGGAGGGAAAAAGGGACCACCTACACTTTTTTAAAGGTAGATCTACACATACAGATATACATAGGAGCATGGGGAAGCAAAGAAACAGGTCTCTGATCCTCTCAAGTCCCCCAAGGCAGAGAAAGGGTCACAAGGGGAGAAGAGCACAAATATGAGGTAGCAAAAATCCATGCAAAGCTCACAGAAGGGATAAAGAGAGCAGATGAGTTCAAAGAGGGGCCAGAGGTTCCCAGCAGCTTTACTCCATGTGCTCATGGTGAATGTTGGAAGAGAGATTTAAAAGACTGGGCAAGACAACTAAAACAGTCAGAAATTTGAATGACAGATTTAGCAAGGTTATGGAATCCTCAAAAAGATACCAGATAGAAATACCCGAAATAAAACACTTCATAGAATTCAGACATTGCAGAAGTGACCAATGTGAAAGACAGAGTGTGAGATATTGAGGACAAAATAGTGAATTACCTGAAAGAGCTCTAAGAAGCCAAAAAGAAAATAAGAGAACAAGACTATCCAGCAGCTACTAGAGGACAAGGCCAGTGTAAGGATAATGAGAGTTATGAAAAACTATAAGATAGCTCAGATGGATTCAAGAGCATGCTTATAGAAATCATGGAAGAAATATTCCCAAGTATAAGAAAAGTTTAAAATACAAGTAAGTGATGCTTATAGAACACCAAGCAATCATGATAAAAAAGAAGCTAACCAAGGCATATGCTTATTAAAGAGTCAGATATCCAGAAAAAAACTAGAATTTTAAAAGCCAGAGAAAAACAAAAATCACATATTAAGGTAAATCAGTTAGAATCACAGCACAACTTCTCAATACAAACTTCTCAACACAATCACTTCTCAACACAAACCTTAAAGGCCAGAAGAGTCTCCAGTGAAGTATTTCAAGCTCTAAGAACAAATAACTTCCAACCTATAATTTATCCAGCAAAGCCATCTTTCAAAATAGATGGAAAATTAAGGCCTTTCTGTGAAAAAGACCAGTTCAGAAGATACATGTGTGATAATAAACCAGCTTTAGAGAAAATACTTAAGAACATTCTTGACAGAAACAATGAATTGGACACAGTTAAAAACTCAGAAGAAACTAGTAAGATTAATGGATAAACAGAAACAAAAAAATCTGGGAAAGGAAAAATCAAAGGATACACCAAGAGATAAAGAAGGCAGTGATAATGCATAACCAACACATCTCAGCAATATCTCTCAATGTTAATGTCCTCAACTCTCCAATTAAAGATACAGACTGGCAGACTGGATCAAAAAAACAGAATCCAACAATCTGTTATGTTCAATGAACTCATCTAATGCAAAAAGATATTTATAGACTAAAAATTAAAGGATGGAAAACAATATTTCATACACTGAAACTCTAAAAACAAGCAGAGGTAGCAATTCTAATATGCAACATGGTAAACGTTAAGCTAAAGCTGATTAGCAGAGACAAGGTCATTATATTCTAGTTAAGGGAACAATACAATAAGAAGCAATAACACTGATAAGCAGTATCAGTGCACCAAATACTGGGCACCTATCTTCATAAAATGAAAACTGCTGAAATTAAAAGATCAAGTAGCAAGTCAGTTATACTATTACTTTGTCTTAGTTCATTGAAAAGGAAAGTTTGTGCGGATATCAGTTGGAGAAACTTTAATGTCCATATCTTGTACTCTGAATAACTATTTTAAGGATAATATGCAATGTATTAACTATTGTTATTCTCCTACAATTTGTTATGAAATTTTGTTTTACCTTTTTTTCCATAAAATAAACAAAATCTAAAAAACATGAACACAATCATAGTAGGGGATTTTGATACCTCACTTTCACACAGAGATACATCAACTAAACAAAAATCCAGAAACTTTCAGAGAGAGCTGAACATATAGACTTAATGGATATATACAGAGTATTCCACCCCTGTATAACAGAGTATATGTTCTTGTCAGCAGCACATGGTACTTTTTCTAAAATAGATCCTACAGTAGTCCACAAAACCTACTTAAGCAAATATAAAAGAATAGAAGTTGCATGCTATGCATATATGCATACTATCAGAGCACTTTGCAATGAAAGTAGAAATCAACAACAGAAAAAAAATTCAGAAGAGGCAAAAGAAATTTTAGAAAATTAACAACATACTCTTAACCAAAGGGTCACAGAATAAATTTTAAAATTTCTGGAAGTTAATGACAATAACAGCACAACTCATCACACGCTCTGGGGAAAGACAAAAGAAGTTCTAAGAGGACAAGTCTGTTCAGTCAACACTCACATTAAGAAAACAGAGCTAGTGCAAATAGAAAGCCTTATGAGAAAGCTTAATATACTTGAGAAACAACAGTGAATAAGCCCCAAGCCAAATTAAGGAGGGAAATTATAAAGATGAGAGTGGAAATCAATGAAATTGAGACTAGAAAAACTATTTTTAAAAAATATCTAACAAATCAAAGAGCTGATTCTTTAGAAGAATAAATAAAATAGATAAGCCCCTAGCCAGACTTACCAAGAGGAAGAAAAAAATCACATCAATGTAATTAGAAATGAAAAAGGAGAAATCACAACAGACCCTGAAAATCCAGTAGTTAGTAACTACTTTGAAAAATTATATTCCAACAAATTAGCAAATTTTGAAGAAATGAACAGATTCCTAAACACATACAAACTACCAAAACTAACCCAAGAAGACATAAATATACTTAACAATCCAATAACAAACAATGAAATTGACATAATAATAAAGGATCTACCACCTTTTAAAAGTCCAGGTGCCAGCCAGGTGGGGTGGCACATGCTTATACTCTTAGCACTCAGGAGGCTGAAGCAAAAGGAAAGCTGAGAGTTTGAGGCCAGCCTGGAATGCACAGTGAGTTCAAGGCCAGCCTGGACTATACAGTGAGACCCTGTCCAAAAAAATAAAATCCAAGTCCTGGTGGATTTACTGCTGAATTCTACAAAACCTTAAGCACATTTTATTAACAATACTCCTCATGATCTGTGAAGAAATTGAAAGGGATGCAGTGCTGCCAAGCATACTTATGGAAACCAGTATCAACCTGATCCCCAAACCAAATAAAGATGCAATTAAAAGAGAAAACTATAGGTCAGTCTTCAACATGAACGAAGATACAACAATTCTCCAAAAGATATTAGCAAATACAATGCATCACATTATAAAAAAGATCATACATCGTGATCAAGTAAGATTCATCCCGACATGCCAGGATAGTTCAATACATGAAAATCAATAAAAGTAATACATCAAATAAACAAAAGCAAGGCCCCAAGTCATATCATATCAATAGATGGAGAAAAAGCTTTTGACAAAATCCAATGTCACTTCATGGTAAAAACCCCGAAAAAAAAAACAGAGCAAGTTCACAACTGAATATGATAAAAGCTATGAAAAACCAATAACCAGCAACATACTAAATGGGGAAAAACTAAAACGATTTCCCCTAAAATCAGGAACAAGACAAGGATGCCCACTATTATCATTTCTATTCAACGTACTACTTAAAACGTTAGCTGGAGCAATTAGGTAAGAGAAAGAAATAAAAGGCAAACAAATAGGAAAAGAACTCCAATTTTCATCATTTGCAGATCACACGGTGTTTTAGATAGAAGCCTCAAAGATTCTACCAAAAAACTCTTAGAATTAATAATGAATTTCAACAATGTAGCAGGATACATGATTGTTATGGTTCTAATATAAGCATGTCTTTGTATCTAGAAACTGGTTTAAGGAAATGTGTCTGATTGCCAAGTTGACAAGGGGTGGAATGTTATGGTTGATACATTGTGTCAACTTGGGGAGTCTAGAGGTTTGGCTGAGTGATTCAGCAGGAAGCCAGGGGGCTTACTTTGTACACATCCTGAGCCTGTGGAAGAGGAGGGCATGAACCTTGTGTGAGAGCTACACCCACTGGGTGGCGGTAGGCTGTTTACAAGGTAAGGGATAAAAAGAGGCTGCTTGCAGCCATTCCTCCCTTTTGCTGGTTGTTTTTACTGTGCTCTGCTGCCATGAACAGTTGCCCTCTGCCATGTGCCACTCTGCCTCTGAACCAGCCAAGTATGGACTGAAACCTCCACAAACTGTAAGCTAAATAAACCTTTCCTTCCTGCATTTTGGGTGTTGGGTATTTTGTCTCCGCAACGAGAGAAAAGTAACCAAGACAACAATCAACACACAAAAATCTGTGTACAATAACAACAGAATGAGAAGAAAATTATGAAAACACTGTTCATGGTAGCTTCCAGAGAAATGAAATACCTAGGAATTTACCTAACCAAGAAAGTGAAAGAAAGCAACAGTACTCTGATAAAGCACAGCGAAGAGGACATGGGGATGTGGAGAGATGTCACCTGTTCCCGGACAGGCAGAACCAGTATTATCAAAACTGTTACACATACTCCCCAAACTGTTATACAGATTCATTGCAGTCCCAACCATAATAACAACAGCATACTGTACAGATCTAGAGAACATAATCCTAAAGTTCGTATGGAGCAAGAAGAGACCCAGAATTTAGCAAAAGCAATTTTGAGCAACAGGAGCAAAGCAGGAGGCACAGCACAGCAATGCCTGACTTCAAGCTATACTAAAAAGCAATAGCGATAAAAATGGGAAGTTACCGGAACAAGAACAGCTATGCGGGTCGTCGGAACAGAACTGAGGATGCAGAAACTTTGCCCCACACAGTCAGCTATCTCATCTTTGACAAGGGGCCAAAAGCAC
>PVLD010010353.1:0-10324 GCA_004027595.1 Dinomys branickii
AAGCGGTGTTTTTTTTTTCTGTTGTTGTTGTTGATGTTGATGCTGTTGTTGATGTATGCCTGTTTTCTTTCTTGTCTTTGGATTTTTGGTTCTTGTGCTTTCTTTTTTTTTTTTTTCTGTTTTTGAGAGGATCAACTGTCTGACTAAACTTGCATGTCTGTATATGGGTCCATACATCTACAATTCGAAGATATCAATGGATAAAGCAACAACTACCGTTGAGACCATATCTCCTTGTCTATAGATTAGTTGTGATTGTACTATTTTCTATGATAATGGGTGTCTGTTTGTCAATATGTTTTTGTACTTTTATGTTTCTAAAATAAAAAAAAAAAAAAGAAAAAGAAAGGGAGGTAGACCTTTTGCGGATGGGGATAGAATCTAGGAATGGAAGAAAAGAAGGAGAAGGGACTTGGAAATAAAAATGGGTAAGATGTGGTATGTACACGTAGCAACTTCCTAGGATGAATTATTCAGTATATAGGGCAAACATGCACTAACAAGAACTTAAAAATAAACATGTAAGAAGACATATTGTGGAGACTATTACAGTGATACATGCATACCCATGCTTATAGCAGCACAACTTACCATAGCTAAATCTCAAAAGCAAAGCACATGCCCAACAGCAGAATGGGGGGGAAGAAAATGCCATATGTACACACATTGGAGTACCGCTCAGCCATAAGGGAAGACAATTTTGAGTCATTTGCAGAACAATGGGTGCATCATGAGACCACACACTAAGTGAAATAAAATCAGACACAGATGAATGTGTTTGTTACCATTTCTTTTTTGTTTCAAACAGTGCTGCTCTAATTATCCCTTCTCTGCATCTTTATGCATTTCTAGTTATATAGTCTTAGAATAAATTCCTAAAAGTCCAATTTTTCTGCTTTAAAAGTGTTTTCAAAAATCCGTGCATAATGCAGACGTAAAAAGCACAGAGTGTTTGAGTCTATTAATAAGAAGATCTAGTTCACATAGAACTAATGTGTATTTGAAAAGAGAAACACTAGGAAAGCCAGAAGAAAAAAGAAAAATGCTGTGTCTGAGGAGTAGGATTGACTGGAGGGAACTTTCTAGAATGAATGGAGATGCTTTGTTATATAGTGTGGGTTGTGTAGATATATGCATCTAAGTTAATCAAATTGTACATGTACAGTTGTGCATTTTACTGGGCATAAATGTTTTATAGTGACACATAAAACCATGAAACTTGAAGTAACCTTAGTTTTAAGGGGGAAGTTTTCTGTTTTCTTTTCTAGGAAATGGGCTAAAGATGCTCATGAAAAGGGCTCTGAAGCTCAAGGATCCTTTGCTCATGAAAATGATTAGAAATATTTCCCAGCATGATGGTCCAACCAAAAATCTGTTTATTGTAAGTATGGTTTTTGCTGGCTGCCTATTAAAATGGACTGTGAACTGGTATTATAAATGGGCATATTACTCTTACTATGCTCTCATCAAATATTTATTCATGGCCCAAATTGGCTCCCCTGTTAGAAACTTTTTCTTTGTAAGGTTAGCTCTTAGAAATCCCAGCCTACTTTTTGATGATGTTCTTTTTATTTTGTGATCTCTGTCCCTAACCCCTCCATGCCCACTGCAGTCTTGCCTTAAAGCAGCTCACCACCAGCTCCCTTAGCAACTTAGTACAAGATTTATATTACAAGAGAATCTTGCCTGATACCTCTATTTTTCTTCCTATCATATCAGTAGGTTGGTTCTTATAAATAATATTTTAATTTTGGGTTAAAATTTTGTTTTATCAGGATTATGTTGGGGACCTTGCAGCCCAGATCTCTAATGATGAAGAGGAAGAATTTGTGATCGAATGTTTGGGAACTCTGGCAAATTTGACCATTCCAGACTTAGACTGGGAACTGGTTCTTAAAGAGTACAAGTTGGTTCCATACCTCAAGGATAAACTAAAACCAGGTCTGTTCTAAGCATCTTACTTCTGCGTGATTACTAAGCTATTCTTTTCTGTTGTGGGTAAGGCTACTAGAGCAATGTTTTGTGACTACTGTTAAACCAAGCAAAACAGATTCTTCCCACAGTTCTGTTCTCCCAGAAGAGTCATCACTGGGTACACTATTAGATGTGTGTTCGCTTCTTTTTACTAACAATAGGTTTTGTTAATAGTAGTTCCCCTTCCCATTCATACCTTTCTTTATTGTTTTATAATCTTTTTAATCCTGTTTTTTTTTCAAATTACCAAATATTCTCCCCCCATACATATTCACACGCAACATTTTTGAAACATTTAAATAAGTCTTTTATTTTCTGTCTACATTATCATTCAGTTGTATTTTCAAAGTTGTATTTCTGTTTTTCTATCACTCCACCACCACAAACTGTCATCAGCAAACAGAAAATTTGGAAAAAGGGTAAATTTATATCATAGGTTCATTGAAACTGATGTAATAGCTCTCAATATCTTTGCTGTGTATTAGAGTTTTGATAATATAAATGGACTTGGATCAGACCATTTCAATGAAACTTTTCTGTGGCTTGACTTTCCTAGGTGCTGCTGAAGATGACCTTGTTTTAGAAGTGGTTATAATGATTGGAACTGTATCTATGGATGATTCTTGTGCAGCATTGCTAGCTAAATCTGGAATAATTCCTGCCCTTATTGAATTGCTAAATGGTAATGATCATAATTTATTTTCATACAGATGTTTTAATAGATTATTAAAATTTTCAAATATAAAAGGAAGAGTTTGCAGCATGAAATAATATTTAACTGGTTACAATAATCATAGCAAGTACAGTTAAGGAAAATGAATTAAATATACTGCTAATAGAGATTAAATAGAATAATATCAAAGAGCCCTAGATTTCAAAGTTAAAAATGTTGCTATAGAGCAATTTGGCATCAGTTTACAGATGCTACCCTCCTCCTCCCAGTGTTAAATAATTAATGTTCTATCATTTCTTCTTTCTCTCTGGCTTTGTATTGGCTTGAGTTGGGTTTCTTCTCTTGCACAAACCTTCCATTTTAGACTTTTATTCTAATAGGAAAATTCATTTGGAGGCTGATTCTAAACTTACTCCCTTCTACATCCAGAGAGACTATCTGCTGACCTTCTTGCAGTGATGAAAATGTTCTCTACTTGTGCTGACTGACACATGTAGCTGTTGGACATGTGGCTGCCAGACTGAGAACCTGAATTTTTAATTTAATTTACATTAGCTAGATGGCTTATGGCTGTGGTACTGGACAGTGCAGGCCTGGAGTCTTCCCGTTATGTTTGTATCACTCTTAGGGGCCGGGGCTCACCCTTGTCTCTAATGTATAACTTACCTGAATCAAATATTGGGTTAGTGCCAAATTCCCCAGCATCTTAATCATTCAATACAGATAATATAAAAATTTTAAATGCTAATATGAGATACCTAAGAATAAACCCAGTTCTTCCTAAGTGTCAGTCTTTTCTATATAGGACATAATCTATATATATTTTATATTAATTTTAGTAGATTTTTTAAAATAAAAAATACAAAAATTATAGAGACTTCAATGAATTTTCAAAGGAAGCACACCTGTGTTACGTTAGATACATGAGGAAATAAAATGTTACCAGTATCCTAGAAGTGCATCTGCCCTCCTGCCCGTCATTACTACCTCCTCCAAAGTGATTTCTTTTTTTTATTACTGATCTACTAGTCTCGCTTCGATTTAAACTTTATGCACGTGGAAGAGAATCTAGTTTGTTTTGTCCTACATTATATTTATGAAGTTAGTCTACATTACATGGTATAATTCCTGCCTTCATTCCTGAAGAAATGAAGTTTCTTCATTTTTATTGGTGTTTATACTATTAGAAACAATTAAAAGAAACACTGGGTAGTTGGGGGCTTAAAGTTGAATAAAATGTAGTTGACAGAGTAAGAATGACAATTTCATGGAGACTTGGAGAAAGTTGGAGCAAAATAACATGGATCTCAGAATTGCTGGCCCACCGTGATTTAATGGAGAGAGCTATTTGTGGAGTGAGCTAACAGCCAGAATATTTTACCGTGTTTTAACGTTCTCTGATGTGGGATGACCACATACAGAGGCGGTGTAATATTGCTTTGAAGAAGTACGTGCTTTAGTACTGAAAAAGTAATTAGAGTTACATGAGTGAGGGAGCACTGAATAGGAGAGAGTAATAGTAAGATTTTTAGCCCAACTGGTTTTAAGAAGTTAGTAAGAGAGATCATTTGGGACAGATTGAACTTTAAGGAGCCCATAATTTATGCCACACACCTATTGGGATACTATATTGACCAGAAAATGTGTTTCTAACATATCATCAGGCTTTTGCCTAGAATTTGTAGCAAGCTACACTATTCATAAATCAAATTTTACAACACAGACCTAAAGTTAAGTATCTGTAAGTAATCATGCTTTAACCCTTACCTGTTAGTCAGTAGACATCAGTTGTTCTGCTAAATTATTCTCTGTATGATATTAAACTTCTCCTACTTAGCCTTTACAATTATATAACATTCTTTTTACATTATACAGTGAGACTAAATACTTATTTCATGATAAAACATAAAATTGGATTTTCTGAACATTAGTCCACAAAAGGAAATCCTTTTTTATAATAATCCAGTTTCTAACAACATCTTAGAATGTAGGTGTCAGCCTTTTTTTAAAGATAGCAAAGTTTTATTAAAGGTAGGAAAAGAAACCCTCTCCAGGGTGAGTTTGGGCCAAGAAAAGTAGGAAGAGGAGTACATCCTACAGCGTGAGGGTGGGGCAGCGTACAAGAGAGAACAGAGTGACTTTTATAACAAGTGGCAGTAAGTGTTGCCATTCATTTCACATTAGGAACATAGAATTTCATTCAATCAATTTTCACTTGTTGACAAAAAATAGTGAAGGTCACAGATTCTCTCTCTTAAATCTGTCTTATCCTTGATTTCTTTTAGGTATGATCTGATCTTTTGAGATGGATTATCTCAAGTACCCTGGTTTAAGCTCAAAGATGATTGAACTTCCCTTTTTCAAAATCTGCATTTATTTTTTACTTTCCAAAGTAATTTAATCTAATTTAACTCAAATCAAATTTTCTGAAAATATATTATAAAATTTGCTCCTGGGTCACTGCCATGTAATTTAGGAGAAACATCTAGAAATAGATGATGTGTCTCCCATGTATTATAATTTGAAAGTTATCCTATGTCTTTGTTACTTTTCATTTTTCTCATTCTCTGTGTTTTTTGATTTGGTATATATGTTATTCTTTCATATAAAGATTTTGTTTTCTTTCAGCTCAACAAGAAGATGATGAATTTGTATGTCAGATAATTTATGTCTTCTACCAGATGGTTTTCCACCAAGCCACAAGAGATGTCATAATCAAGGAAACACGTATCCTTTCACTGTTTACAATACATAATGGTATTTCACATAATCAGAAAATAGGCATCTTTGGCTTTTCTTACAGATTTTCAAGTACTATAGAAAACACTACACTTGGAAATAAATTTATAAGACTAGCTATTTTCCAGGGAAGCTACTTACCCTAAATTAGGGTAGGATGAATATCCCTAACCCAAAAATATGAAGTCAGAAGTGCTGCAAAAGCTAATACATTCTAGATGCCTACGTCATGGCATGGTGGAAAATTCCACTTCATATAACAAGTCGTGGTCAAAACATAGATACACTAAAAATACTGAATAAAATTACCTATATGCTATGAATATCCGGCATATACTACATGTAAGTGAATATCACTTTTAGACTTGGGTCCCATCCCCAGTATAGCCTATTATGTGTAAGCAAATATTCCACCATCAAAAAGAAATCTGAAACTCTTCTTTGAGATGAAGGTACTCAATCTTTGAACAAGTAGACTATATGAACAATTTGTTAATGTAAGATAATTGAGTTCTAAGAAACTTAAGCATATCAAAATTTCCTTCTTTTAACATAAATGTCAAAGGTTTTGAGGGCTGTCTTTGGTCCTCTAATCTAATCTTATGGACCCCACATTGGAGAAAGCACATCCATTCTCATGACTTCAGCTACCAACTGTATTGAAGTATTTAATATCTGCGAAATATCAGACATTTGTTGCTTGAAGCTCCCTAAACGCCTTGCACCTCAAGGGAAAACTAAGTGCATTATCATTAAAAGAGTCCTAATTTTTTTCTTTGGAGGGTGTTGCGTGGTAGGCAAGTGCTCTTCTACTGAGCTATGTCCTCAAACTCAAATAACCCTAATTTTAAGTTCCTCTTGCCACTTAACTGCAGGGACCTCAAAAAAAGCTGTGTAACCTCTTTCACACAATTCTTACATCAAAAAGTGAATATAATATTAAATATGACCTTCTACTTTGTAAGCTTAGTAAAATACTAGTGGATTTAAAGTGCCTACTGTTATATAAACGCCCAAAGGAACACTGTAAGTGGTACTGCAGTACACTACATTACTACATCCGAAGGGCACTGTGGTCAGATCATCCCTTGAGAAACAGATGGTTCTAGCTTCTGTTTTCATTGTGGATAAAACAGTATCATCCACACAGTCTCTTAAGCTGAGATTTTAGTATCTGCTATTTCTTACTATACATAAGTAATCATTAATTCCACACACATTTATGAGGGTTTGACCATTTTATTAACAGGTACTAACATATATATTAGTCAAGTTTTTGTCATCAGAACAAGTCTAATTGAAGAGATAGGCAAGTGAATAAGAAATGTAAGGCTATAGTCCAGAGTAATCAATTTCATAAAGACATAGTAGTAGAAGTGGTGGTATTTAGCTGATTTGGTATTTGTTTTTAATTGTGATTTATTGTATATATTTTATAAATTGTACTTTTATCTCCACTGCATAAAAATCTGTCATTACCTATGTGAATATTCCAAATTATTTACTCAGTCCACAGAATTCTGAATAACTGACCTTAACCTATTTTTCTGTGATACGTTCCCCATTTAGTGTCTGCAGTTGTTTTTACTTCGTTTTTAGGTGGTTTTTTTCTGTTCTTTCCTGAAGTATTTTATTTCTCTCAGTTTCTTTATGTATGTAATTCCTTCCTACATATTCTATGACAGTGGGCGCGAACCTGTGGCACACTTGCCCCTGCAGGCTATTTATTATCAGTGAAAGCTCTAAAAGGTTCACCACAGCTGCTGTGTGACTCATTTCTTTTCTCTCTTTTAAAATGCTAGGTTTCCTCTTATGTGAACATATCTTACTACAGAATTTGGTTCTGCTTTGTTTCTCTTTGTACCACCCATGGACTTGGACTGAGATTCTTCTTGTCCCTTTTTGTCTGAGTGACACTCCCTCGGGCTCTGGGGATAGACCAAGTTTTCATACTTACACAGTCCCACAGCTCCCTCTCCAGTGTGCTAAGATTTTCAAAACTGTGTACTTATACTACTTTCTGGGATGGACTCATTTTTTTTACCCATTTCCAATGTTTAGACTTTCCTCTTACTTCCTTACTACCCTTATCATTTTAACAAATGAAGTACTGAGTCTCTGGTCATTTTATACTAATGATTTTGTTTTAAATTTTAAGTTAAATTTCAATTATTTAAAGAAATATAGAATTTTCTAATATGATTGAAGAGTTACAATCTCAAATGCAGTTTTTATCTTTAACTATTTGCATTCAGAAGCTCCAGCATATCTCATAGATCTGATGCATGATAAAAATAATGAAATCCGAAAAGTCTGTGATAATACACTAGATATTATTGCAGTAAGTATTCTTTCTACATAAGTATAATATGCTTCTCTCTGGGCGGAAAAGACATTGTAAACCTAACTTGCACTGTGTATTCAAGGATAACAAAACTTTGTATCTTGATAAGGTTTAGAGGATGCTAGGACACTAAATTTCCTTTTAAACATTAATAGGTTTTCAACTTTTAATATTAGGCTCCATCCCTTTTAAAAAGGTTCTAAAAAAATGATTCTATACGTATTCAGTTTAAGTCTAATATACATGTCATCTTGCAATCACTTGTTTTTCAGAGAAATTGTATCAGAGCAGGATGTTTGATGATAATTTCTATCAAAACTCATACAATCAGATTTGCAGTTTTCATTAAATTGTGTGTGTGTGTGTGTGTGTGTGTGTGTGTGTGTGTGTGTGTCTTTTGGGGCAGGGTCTGACTCTGTGTCCAGGCTCTCTCAGACTTGCAACAGTCCTTCTACCTCAGCCTCCTGGGTGCCAGAATTACAGTATAGATGTACTACTGTAAGTGTGGTAGTATATACGTGTACTACCACACTTGGCTAGATTTTTTAATAAATCAAATTTTGCTGACTATTTCTTCAGTTATATAATTTTTGTTACACATATAGACTAGTTTCTTTGGAATGATGGAAAATATAAAAATCTTAGTTATTTATGACTTGGAGGTTTTTAAAGTACACATCATGGGGGGATATGACAGTGTTCAGCTAGGAACTTGCTGACCCTACAGACTTTTCTCCAAGAACTGTGCTGCCCCATAGCCTCCTTCTGGGACTTGGGTCTTATATCAGGAATGTGCCAGATACTGAATTATTTTGAAGATATGTAACAGTATGTACTGTTACATACAACTTACCTGCTACCTTCTTTATACTAACTTTTGGCTCACCTTTTTGAAAGTTTCTTGATTAAAGCCTACATAGAATTTTAAATTTTTTTTTATTTTAAAGAAAGTAGTAAAAGAAAAAAAAGAACAATAGCAGCACACCAGCATCACAAACGTTAACAAAACAAAGCAAGCACATTAAAAGTGATACAAGGTTTCAAAACAAAATGATAGGAATTAACAGTAGTTATTATATTACATATTGTCATTTTCAACTACATTGCTCAGATTATCAGATGTAAGAATGGAAGATTGATCAAACCATTAAGGGGAATAAAAAATAATTATTAGGTAAAACTTTATAGATAATACAGAGTTTCACTAGACAAGATGGTAGGAATTCACCATGGTTGTTCCATTGCATATTGTTGTCTTCAAATCAGTTGCTCAGATTACCAGATAGAAGCATGCAAAATTGGTCAGAATATACAAAATATTAAACATTAACTGTTCCTTTCAGCAGACATCAGCAACATAGTTATCCCAGCTATTCTTCTATGTATATGTGTGTGCATATATGTATGTATGTATATATACATATGTATGTATATATGTGTATATATGTATGTATGTGTGTATGTATGTACACACACACACACACACACACACACACACACACACACACATAAAATGCCTTCATTTATTTCCCTCATCCCAGTTGTTCCTTCCTTTGGGCAATTTCTTTTCCTTTCATATCATCTATTGCAAGTTTGGAGTTTTACTTACTCTTTCAGGTTCCTACACCAGGGAGACAATATGATGTTTACACATGTGGTGGGTCTGATTTATTTCACTTATGAGTATGGTCCTTAGTTGTGTCCATTTACCTACAAAAGCCTCGAGTTTATCTTCTTTATAGCTGAGTAATACTTCATTGTATAAAAATACCACATCTTTTTTATCCATTCCTCAGTGGATGGGTATTTGGGTTGTTTCCAAGATTTAGCTATAACAAATTGTGCTGCTATAAACATGGGTGCACATATATCTCTGTGGTATGATGTTTTCAATTCTTTTAGGAAAATACCCATAAGGGGAATAGCTGGGTTAAGTGGGACTTCTAATCCTGGTTTTGTGAGGAATCTCCACACTGATTTCCATAGTGGGTTCACCAATCGACACTCCCACCAGCGTGCAGTAAAGTTTGTTTTCCCCCATAACCTCTCCAGCATTTGTTATTGGTTGATTTTTTAATAATAGTCATTCTTTCAAGGGTGAGATGGAATCTCAGTGTTGTTTTAATTTACCTTTCTCAACTGACTAGTGATGTTGAACATTTTTTCATGTATTTATTCACCATTACTATTTCTTCATCTGAGAAGTGTGTATTCATCTCAGATGCCCATTTTTGTATTGGGTCTTTGAATTTGTATATTGTATATACACATACACACACACACACACACACACACACACAATTTTGTACTGGCCTGATTTTTTAAAATTCTTTATATGTTCTGGATAGAATTCAATTGTCTGAGGGACAGTTGGCTGAAATTTGTTCCCAATTCGTGGGCTTTCTTTTTAGTATATTGGTGATTTCTTTTGATGTGCAAAAACTTTTCAGTAAGATGAGATCCCAGTTGTTCATTCTTTGAATTATTTCCCATGCAGTTTTTTTGTTCATAAACTCTTTGCCTACCTCTATGTCTTCAAGATTTTTACCTACTTTCTCATCCAATAAATTTAGTGTTTCTGTTTTAATATTTAG